>CAICTM010002138.1:0-17934 GCA_903772945.1 Seminavis robusta
TCAACCACAACAACGGTCAACAACAACTATCCCAAGCCTTGGATACCACCATCCATCAACAATCGAAACCCGTCACCGATCCAGAATTCTTTGGCGCACTCTCCGACACACAACTCGTACAAGCGGCGGCCACGGCCAAAATCATTCCACGACAAGTACAGATTGTCATGGAACTCTACAAATTGCAGCAACTCCAAGAGTACCTACACTTTACAACCAACAACAGTGCCAGCCACAAACAAGAACTCGAAAAACGATTCCGGTTAATGGTCAAGAAACGACTCAACAAGGAACATCGAGAAGATTTGAGCAGATTTCGAACCAAGGCAGAAAAACAAGCCTTTCTAGAACAGGAATTCCAAAAGTGTCTTGCGGGCTACAACGAAATCCTGGCTCCCAAAAACAACAACCAAAAGAAGACGTCGTAGTTGGCTCTTCTCAAGCCAAACAACACATACCAAGACAATGGAGTGCTAACTGGCCGTGTTCAGGTCCTGTTAGTTAGAACTTTTTAGAAACTACAATTCGCTATAGTTACAAGGGCGTTATCCACTGACTGTACTGCTGTGAAGGCTTCCCCTTGTTGAGGGTTGTTGGATTGATGGAGCTCGTCGATTGTACTTCGGCTGTTTCAAGTTTCATTGCTTCCCGTTCCTTGGTGTCGACGACCCGAGCAAGCAACCGTGATCGACGCCTTTCAAGGGCCCTCAAGACCAATATGACAGACGTAGTGGAGCGCTGAGCCACATCGTGATGGATTCGATTCTTCAAGTTGTCACGCTGTCAATGCCGCAATTTTGTTTACGGGATTCTTGGACAAGGCATCACCTGCACACGACGAATCGCTTGAAGATTCATCAGACTCTTCGTCGATCTCGAGGTCGCTGATCGGTTTCTCGAGTCCTAGTTTCCGAGCCATGGACTGGGCTCGTTCAATGTCACCGTTACAGGCCTGGAGGACTGCAGTGTTGACACTGGCCATGACATCATCATCATCGCTTTCTCTTTCGGTCGGAATCGTCACCACCGTGTCCAGCTGAACTTTTGAAAAGACTCGTCGTGTGTCTACACCTTCTTCCTCCCGCAGGAGCCTCTCGAGTTCTTTGATTCTGTTCAACAGGGCTGCGGAGGACGACGCTGAATTTTCCACGGAAGAGCCATGTTGCAGGGACGAAGGAAAAGCTTTTGGGGCCGCCGGCTGCGAGAATCGGCTGTGGCGGGAGGAATTCTGATTGTTTCCAAATGGGCTGAGATTGGAGGAAGCCATGGAAGCAACAGAAGCAGCATCATCGGAGTCGTCAGCTGCTTCCTGTCGAAGGAGGGACTTTAGGAACAAACATGAGCAGCAAAGTTGACTCGGCAACCAGAAACAGCAGAATCGAGATCAAGAAGTATGATGCCACTGGCTCTTCGGCAAGCAGCATGATCAGCGGCACTCCAATGATTCCCACTTGGAGAATGCCCAGAAGATTGATAAACATGTAGCGAAATTCGCTAAGGTGTTCATTCAACCATCGTGCCCGGTACGCCTCTACGTTGGCCAAGATCAGAGCTGTGATATTGATGATTCCAATCAAGGACGCCATGGCCACGGAAACTTTGGTATCACCAGCCTTGCAATGGCCAACAGAGCTAAAATCTCCTGCTCCACAAACTTCCTCCCGACTGGGGTAATGCAGTGTAGGTTAGACAGATACGAATTGCCGCAAAGCAAAGGTAGTTCACGGCTTACCTGTAATACATGGGATCCACGCCAGTCCAAATGGCAAGAAACAGCACGTTGCCGACGGAGAGCCCCACAAGCGGAGCAATGACATGCCATGCTTGTATTTTGGTGCGGCGAAAATACTTTGCCGCAGTCATCAACTTGTTGATGCGCCAGATCTTGCAGAATATTCCGGCGTACATAATAGTGAAACCAAGGGCAACACACCATGGAATCGCCATACAAGCCTTTGAAGCACCTTCCGTGGAGGCAATGCTGTCATCAATGCCCAGTGGAAAGATTGCTGTGCAGCGATTGCAAGATCGGGAGAGGGCTGAGAAACATGGCGTGATGCAATCACTGCCAGCCCGAAGAGACCGCTCGCTTACCTGACACCATGCAAACCGCGCCAAAGCAAATCATGAGAAGGAACTCTGTACCAGTATCGGGGAGTGAAAGGGCACAATGCAAATATTTTAGTTTCGAAACATGTGTTGATCTGGAGGAGAAGAATACTTGGCCGTACCTGGCTGCGATTGAGCTACAACGCTGCTCCTTCGGTTCATGGCCATCCACACGATACAGGAAACTGCAGTTGCGATCACAATCGCTGCCAAAGTGTATCCAATAGGGCGTACATTGGTCAGTTGGTTCAAGTCGTAAAGAACTGGTGGAGGGCACACCGAGAATGACAAAGCTTGACATGACAGGTATTCTTTGGATGCCGACTCGAGGACGAGGGTTGGTCCAGTTTCAATGTAACGATTCTTCAAATGTTGGTTGGTGGTAGCAATCATCGTCAACAGCCAGACTGGTAAGTATCCTTGCAGGTACAAGCTCTGCAGCGTTCACAAAGAAGAACGTGAGACCAACACACTTTTGCTTGAGTAATATGGGGGCAGGACGCTCATGAATATGTACTGTATACTCACTTGATCAATGCCGAACATGATATCGTTGGTTGCCAAAGCATTATAGAGAGCCCCCGAGGTATCAAAGGCGCCAAACTGCATTCCAGGGTGATCTTGTCGCAGACCCAAAGTGGCGTCCACATACTTGGTACCTAGCTCGAGCATTCCAAGCCCATCCCATGTGTTGTCGCTCGTGTGATTCGCAACAAATTCTTTGACCGTGTGAATGAATCCAGCCACATTGTCCACTCCTACAATGGGTCTACCGAGGAATTCTACAGCTCCATTGGTTTCTCGAATGGCTGCTTCAAATCCTTTGCATCGCTCTGTGAGAGCCTTATTGTCTTGGTCTTGCCGGATACAAATGACTTTGTCAATGCCGTGCTGTGGCGACGCCATGTACTTTCCAGCGGCATACCCCGCCGTGTATTCGAGTTGTCCAATGTGATGTGGGAGTTGGAGCTCGTCTATTGCATACTCGGCTCCGGTATTGACCGACATGACGGGAATGTTCAAATCAAGGCATTCGCGAACTGCAGGGATGAGGGCCGTACTGGGTATGGAAACAAAGATACCGTGGACACCGGCACGACAGTAGCTAATGATTTTGCTGGCCATTTTGGCATGCATAACCTCGCTCGATTCTTGTCGATTGAATAGTTCAAACTGCAAATCCACTCCTGTGTCTAGACCGGCTTGCTGGACTTGCGCTTCGGTGAAACGTGCCCAGCCTTTGGTGTTGTCTCCATGAATGACCCCGGCAATGGTGATTTTGGATCGTTGTGTGCAAGGACATCCACCACCCAGTTTTATGGGAGCTTGTCCCGGGGCACAAACTGGAAATCCCTCTGCTTCGCATGCCTGTATGGTATCCGAAGGTAGTGTCTGCAGAGTGACAATGGACGGACCAGAGCTGTAGATCCCATATTTGCTCTGGCTGGGTGGAGCCAGTCGCTGACCAGTTGACACATAGGTAGCCGCCATAACGACAGGAAGGGTGCCTTGCAAGTGTTGCTGCTGGGAGACTGCAAAGGCCAGCTTTCCGACGGCAATGCTAGCATAGACGTCGGGAGTGGTATCAAAGGTTCCTACAAGAGTGGTGCTGGATAGTGCGCACCCATTGGCATAGAGGGCCGCCGTGGTAGCCTCGAGGACTGGTGAACCAATCAGGACCATGGTGGGGCATTTTTGCTGGAATGCTTTTGTTAGGTGTTGCAATGTTTCTTGGTCTGATTGTCCTTCTTTCAAGCGGACTTCGTTCACTTGTACACTAGGTATAGCCTCTGTGATGGATTCACGAAATCCATCAAATCTGGAGTCCATGGCCGTGTTTCCCGGCTGGTGGTTGACATAGACAGCGGATGTCTCATTATTATCATTGCCAACATTCTCGCCGACCTGCAGTAGATCTACAAACGTATTGGCTGCCTCTACGCCAGCTTCGTACTCATCCATGGATACAAATCCGTATAGTCCCAGATCCTGTGCCATTTCATAGCCACTGTTCATGCCAAAGACGGGTATTCCAGCTGCCAAGGCCGCTCGTATGCCATAATGAACCACTGGAGACGGGATGGATACAATGAGGGCATCAGGAGGGTCTTTTCCCGTGACAGCGTCTAGAATGTCAGACGCCATTCGGTGGTAGTCAACCTTGTCGTAGAGATCAAATCGAAAGTCAATGGACATGTCTTTGCCAGCCTGAACAGCGGCTGAGTGCACTTGATTCCAGAACAGCGAGTCCTTTGCACCGTGGGTAATAGCTCGAATATGGTAGGACGGACGCTCTATGCAGGGCTCACAGTTCAACCGAGGCCCAGGAGCATCCACAGCCAACGTAAGTGGAATGCTTGTAATCATGGCCAACAATGACATCCCAACTAATAATCTAGCAGCACCACTCATCATCTTGCAAGGTACCGTACTAGTATGCATTCGGTGGTCCTTCTGAATTCTGAAGGTACAGTAATACCTTTGGAGGGCAAAAAAGGGATCTGGTTATTATCGTAATGTATTATCTGCTTGGCTGCTTGGTGGTAGCTTGCGCTGCGGAAGCTAGCTAGCAGCTAGCGCTCGAACCTTGAGGTAGGATCGAGACGTGACCTATCGGAACCACGCATTTTAATTTTCACGCAATGCTCCTACTATTTTAATGTACAGAAGACAGAGTGGGGACTCCACTTCCTAACTGTATATCCTGTGAATTCCAGAGCTATTCCAGCCACCTCTCCCAGCAAGGCCAGCGCTTTGACTCATCTCGGAACACGTGGTTGATAAGTAGCTGGCATCGAAAGAATGGAGAGGTTCGGGAACAGATGGATAACTCTGTTTCATTCAGAAATGCCTTCAGTACTAATTCACAGAGAGAGGACCACTTTGTCTTCGTCATGTCTCTTTGAACAATCCAGTGAAGTATCCAACGCAATAAATATTCTTGGGTCTCAGATTCGTCTGCTGCACTTTGACCTTTATTTATTGGCTTGCATGTACTTTGAACTTCGCTTGCCAGTCCGCCTGTGTATTTCGAATTTCGAAGAAGGGTTCCCAGTGTGGACCTTTCAGTGAGTCGCTCTGCTTGGGCTCTTGGGCTGTACACCGGTACCGGTTACACACTGAAGCTTATGTTAAAGACTTAGTGACAGTCCCACTGCCACAGCACCAGAGCTCCAGGCAGCCAGGCAGAACAGAATCTGATGGATCATTCTGTTGCATTCAGAAATACCTTCAGTAATTGATTCGCTGTTAGAGAACCTCATTCTTTCATCATCCTTGAACAATCTTTTGGTGAAAGCTGTAACAAGAAGTAACAAACGCCATGGCTATTGTGCTTCTTCGGTTGGAATTAGAACCATAATTATTTTACTTGAAGTACTCCCTGGATCTTTCGAAGAAGGGTTCTTAAGTGTTGACCTTTCAGTAGGCTGCTCTGCTCCCCGGGCTGTACACCGGTACCGGTCGACACCGGTACCGGTCGGCTACTGGTGCATTGAAACAGGGAAGAAGAGCTCAAGACTGCTGAAGAAGTTTAAGTCAGCGGGAGCTGCGATACCTCGGCAGAAAGACAGATAGAAGAAGGAGGATTATGTTGGAGATTGCACCCATCTTTCAAGCTAGCCCTGGCGACAACACCCGACTACCTCGTGTGTTGCCGCCCGGTATCATTCATTCCCTCATTGCAACCTTCTTTATTAAGCTAGCCCTGGCGACAACACCCGACTACGTCGTGTGTTGCCGCCCGCTACTCTATAATTTACCAGCTGCCATTCCCTTATTGTAACTCTAACCTTTACAGCTCCTGCTGGCTTATTGTGCTGTTGTGCTGATTGCACTAACCTTAAATATTAATGATTTATTCCTACCCCTAACTTGTATTGAACCATCAATGTTCAGTTTTGTTGGCTTATGACTATCTCTATCCTTATACTTTGGCTTCACCGGAATAGGAAATAGGAAATAGAAAATAGGAAATAGGAAATAGGAAATAGCATTAAAGGGGTTGAGAACTCAGGCAGTTTACCTGCCGAGGTATTTAGCAACCTCCACTTCCATCTTCTTGAGTTCTTGAGAGAAGGCAAACAGGTTGCTTGGCTACTTGGGATGTAGAGGACGAGCGGAGTGCTCGTATGGACGCTTGATCTTTGTGTGACGGCCCAAGTCCCCTGGGTTGTGAAGGCTAGCGGATTGATTCCCATTCATCTCCTGCCATCTCAACTGAAGCCAGCATCATCCCAGCATCACCCTGTCCAACCTTCTTTGTACAGTTGTATGAGTGCTAGCATTTCTGGTCTGGTTGCAATTGGCCCAAGTGCCGGGTGTTCTGGGAGGGTGGCTAGTAGTACTTCATCTCCAATCAGGCTCAACTGAACTCGAAGTCCCTCCACTATCCACTACCACCCAACCTTCTCTGCGTGGCTGCATTGGGTGCTTCGGTCTTTGCTGTTCACAGTCCAAGTTTCGTGTCGCTTGTTCTGGGAGCGGGCGGCTGATTCATCTCCCGCAATCTCAAATACACCTGAGGTCGCCCCAGTAAGACCAAACAGCAAAGTCTGCCCTACCCCTGACGCAAACGTTTTTCTTTTCGTCCGCTTGAAGTTCTCGCAATCAAAATGATGAGGCATGGCCGAGACGTGTCAAGGTTTTCGTGGAGGGACAACGACAGCTGGTGGTGTGGGTTGGATGAGAGCTTCTTGGATGCTGCCTGACCTAGCTAGCTAGATGCCCCTTGGCTGGCTGTGAAGTTGCTTGGCTTTTGCGCTCCCGCTGCCATGGCGTGTAGCTTGCAACTGCAATTGTATCTACCGACAGCATTTGCCCCGGAGTGACCTCCCTTGTCGCCAAGGCCGGAGCCCGAGTGTGTCTAAGTCTGAGACTATCGAACGTCAGCTATCCAGGTAGCAACGGTATTGTTTGCTTGCTAGAGTGCGCTAGTTTGCCAGAGCCAAAGAGTCAAGAAGAAACGGTGCACGGAACGTCACTTTGCTGTTGCCCTTTGAGTGCATGGTGTATGTTTGGGCTGCTTGGGCTGGTCCCAAGTTTAGCCTTCAGAGAAAGCTGTTCTGAGCGATCACCATTGCCTGATCTGCTTCTTTCATCCTGGTTTCAAGCTCTGTCCCGACAATGTCAGACACTTCACGTTGACTTGGGTTAGCTGCTGGGTGTGGGGCTCGGTCTTTCTGCTCGAGCAAGTGACTAGCGTTCGTACATTATGAGATTCGAAAGCTGTGCTATTATATTTTTTCGGCAGTCCTATACAGCTAGAATGGCTCGCAGCTGTCTATGCAACATATAGTCCTTCAGAGGCATTTTGTATGATTTCGACGTGATTGTAGAATACGAAGGACGCTCTCCTTCGTTCCTCCCGTCGCCTTTCATCCAACGTTGCACCACCCATCCATACTACCATCCATACTACAAGACAGACATGATAGACAGATATCTATTGATTCACTTCCGAGGTATCAATGACGAGAGGATCGTACTGATCATAAACACTTCGTACAGCGAATTGACTGGTACTTCCAAAAACGATTTCCCAATCCTTGACCAATGACATTTGTTTGGTGGGTCCACCTCGTGCGACATAGCTCTGATAATAGTCGGTCAAATCTCCTTGAAGGGAGTGTTTGGGGCCAGTCCATCCCAAGGTTTGCTTGGCCATGTCGGGTGCCACGTAAAAGTCGGTCATTCGAAAGGGAAAGGTGGCCTTGCCAAAAAGGTCGGCGTCGTACAATTCAATATTGACGCTTGCGGGATCCTTCCCGGCCGCTTCGGCACACATCATGGCGACATCGGTGTATGTGTGCAATTGATCGGTCCCGCAATTGAAGAATCGTTGTGACACGGCGGCTTGTTCGTCGTTGAGTACGGATGCCAAGAGGGACGCGACATCTTCGGCATTGGTGAGGGATACCTTTTGGGTTCCATCGGCGGGAATGGGCAAGGGCAAGTCTCGCACCAACCTATCAAAGTACCAATCAATGTAATCGTGTTTGTTGGATTTGGGTCCGTAAATGTACTGTGGACGAAAGGAGACGAGTGGCAATCCCAAGTCGACGGCGTATTGATCTTGTTTTGCCTGTCCGGCCGAGTCTTTGATGGGTGTGGTTTCGGGCATGGGGAATTGTGTGGGGTTCTGGTACATACCGGCGGAACTCACGTAGGTGTATAGCTTAACGCCCCATTCTTTGGCACAGTCGCAAATGGCCTTTCCGGCTCCCTCTGGCTTTTTGGAGGCATTGTCCCACACATAGTCAAAGGAAGCTCCTCCTAGGAGTTCCTTCATGGCATCGGCAGTCATGGAATCGTCACTGCTCAGGGGGGCCTTGACAATCTTAACATTAGGGATATCGGTGGCGTAGCTGCAGAAGGGTTCACTGGAATCTTTGCAGGCGTCATCTTGCAAAATGGTAATGGACGAAATTTTCGGATGATCCGTCAACGTTTTAGCCAGTTGGAATCCTGTATATCACATTTAAATAATAGATAAGGCAAGGTAAGGTAAGATACGGTAGGTTAAGTTGGTTAAGGAGGAAGAAATGAGATACCCAAATGGAAATTTTCAAATTATACCCAAAGCACACACAATAACCAATACTAGCTAGTAAGTAAGTGAATCATTTTCAGCTTTCCCGAGTTTATTCTGCTGCTTACCTAACTCTCCGTGACCTCCTCCCTTATTCTGGACAATGAGAGCCGCGCTCATGCAGAGACTGCTCTTGCCAGAGCGAACGCCTGAACGGGAAACTGGGGTAAACGCATGGCCAGTGGACAGCAGCACGGATGCTGACACTAACAGCACTAAAGAGCTATTGATGAATCTCATGGTAACACAGTTTCTAATACTGCTTGTACCGGTACAAGGACGTCAAGTCGATTGTATGAGGATACAAAGTCAGGGTCGGCGGTTGCTTGTGGGCAAAGATTCGATTCGATTCGCTTGACGCAATGACGCCGTTGCCATGGGCTTGAAAGGGGCGAGAAAAATGAGGTCAGAAGTAAGTCCAACGCGTACGTCATTGGTGACTTAGTTTATGCTTAACCCAAAATCTGACTTTGGTTGGATCGCGCACCTTGTCGTGGGAGTCACTTTTTGCCAGATGCTCCATGCTCACAGCACCCCAATGACAAGAAAGGTACCGGTATACGATTTATCAACAATGCAATGACTCCATCTCCATCAGACAAAGACGACGATGATCAGGAAAAGGAAGAAGACGATGAGGAAGACGAGTTCTTACCGGAGCACACGATTGCCATGCGCAAAGCGCTTCAGTTTTGCAAGGATCGATTCTCTCTGTTGCACGACCACAAGAACAATAAGAACGGTGTCGCTGTTGGTTCAGCAAAAGACAAAGACGAAGCAGAGGATTCACCGCTGGCAGTAATAGACATCAAGGACAAGGCCCTGATTCAGTCAGCCATGACGATTCCTCAACAACGTCAAGAAGCACTCAACAATTTCTGGAAGCAACAGATACATGTACCTGCTGAAGAAAATGCTACCGCAACTTCAACAATGGTATTGGACACGGTTCATCATGGAGTCTCGACGACGAGTGACTGTCCTCTTACCCCTCTGGAGTTTCGTCAACGCTATCAACATGCCAATCTACCCTGTCTCATCAAGAACCTAGAAGTTGAGTACTTCCCCTATGTTTGTTCCCACTGGCGTCAACCACTTCAATCCGACAACCAATCCAGTCAGGGAGAACGTCTCGAGCCAAAATTTAGCATTGATCAAACCTGGTTCCAACGAACTCTGGGAGAAACCACCATGGTACCTGTGCGATATCAACCAGCGTTGTCTTCCTCGACTATTAATAATCGTACCTCCACGTCTTTACAAATGCTGGATGAAGAGGGGAGAGCTCAAGAATGCCAAACCAAAGAAATGATACTTCAGGATTGGATTCAGAAGCTTGCTCAAGTCAAGGATTGCCAAGATACAAAGAATCCCAACACGCACGAACAACAAAAACACTCTACTAGTGAATACTATCTCAAGGACTGGCATCTGCAAGCTTGGATCTGTGATAAAAACCACCAACATACTACTACTACTTGCATACCACAACAGTTGTATCATGTACCACCCTACTTTGAGTTTGATTTGCTCAATGCCTTTCTCACAAAGTTTACAGAAAAGGGAGACTACATGTTCACCTATTGGGGACCCACAGGCTCGCAAACGGCGTTGCATTCCGACGTCATGAATTCCTTCTCGTGGTCCTTTAATGTCGCTGGAACCAAACTATGGACCTTTTACCCACCAGCACAGGAACCAACCAACAACTCGAGCTGTGGAAATAAAAATCATAATCCATCTCCGCTCACGATTCTACAACAGACTGGAGATTGTCTCTTTGTTCCCAGTGGATGGAATCACCAGGTTGTCAATCTAGAGGAAACCATTTCCATCAATCACAACTGGATCACGACGGCAAACATTGATCGAGTTTGGGATTGCTTGTGCCAGGAAATGAAAGCCATTGAAATCGAGTTGGACGCGTGGAATTTATTGGCAGCAGACGATGCCAGGGAATCCATGCTGCTGGGATGCGTCGGTCTTGATGTGACGGCCTTTTTCTTTCTCATTTTAACCCGGCTATTGGAACTGCACGACAATCATCTACAGAAGAGAACACCATTAAGCGAGGGAACTTGCGGGGATTCCAAAGATGAGGACGAGCTCTGGCAGCAGCACTTTGACTTGATTCGACTCAACTTTGCGTTGCTCAAGCTCATGCCTTCCTCGTCGTCATCAACTGGGGAGGGAAATGATGCACTTGGTCTACAAGGGAGATTGGCAGCCGTTTTGGGTTCCGTCGAATCGGCAATCGAAGCGCTGGAAATTGCGGAATGCGTTGCTCGTGCAACCAGATACAACATGGAAGGCGCAACAACGAAGGACTCAACATGATCACGATCACGGACATGGCTTTGCATAGTGACATGTGGGAATGGCTCACTCGATCGATGGCAAAGAAAGAGGCTACGCAATCCAGAACAGAATTTTTGCCACGTGTTGAATTTGAGATCTTTTTGGTGATTCATTTGAGGTTTTCGTGTGAAGATACTTCGTGAGAAGACACAGTGACATGCAATTCTTCTCACTCCATGATCAGTAAGTGGAACCATGGCGACCAGAGACACGGACCGAGAACAGCTCCGCCCCCACCAAGGGGATTGCTTTTTCCAGGCAAAGGAAAAGAACACGATAGTTTGCCTGGACACAGGAGAAGGAAAGACTTTGATTGCGGTACGCCTCATTGAGCACTTTCTGAGATTTCATCGAGGCAAACGCGCGGTATTTCTCGTTCCGACGCTAGCTTTAGTAGATCAACAAGCCGACTACTTGAGGCGGGAATGCCTCATACCAACAATAGATGGCGATGACGACTCATCTGTATTGGCAACACCAGAGATATTGTTGATTGAGGGCGAAAAGCAAGCAGGTTGGGAGAAGTTAGAATGGCAGAAAGCTATCAGAGAAAATGATATCCTTCTTGGCACCCCGGCAGTTTTTCTAAGGGCGGCAACACATAACTTTATCTCGATCGACCAATTCTGTGTTCTTGTCTTTGACGAGTGCCAGCACGCCAAGAAGAACTCTGCGATGGCTTCCATCATGCGCGATGCCGTTCATCCATATTGGAAGAAATCTAAATCCAAGCTCCCACGGATTCTTGGTCTGACCGCGTCATTCGCCTACGGCGGAGACGGCGACCTCAAGGGAGAGCGCCGCAACCTGGAAGCCTTGATGAATTCCACCATAATCTGCCCTGACGTTGCGCCTAGATTCGATGAGGATTGCTTTCGAAAGATTGAATTTGGCAGCGACGAGCATCACTCTCAGCAGCACATCGATGAGATTGATACATTGCTAGAAGCAGCACTGAGGAAGCTCGGACGTGTCACGGGAATCAAGAAGGCTGTGAAACAATGCATTCATGTATTCAAGGAACTTGGCCGAGAAAGTCTGTTGTTTTATGTCCAGCATGCAATCATGAGCCAAATCGTCGACAAGATTGCAAATCTAGATAGTTTGGACGATGAAAACACGCAGAGAGCCGCACAAACTTTGCGTTCCAGGCTCCCTGATCTACGATGTGAGATGCAGCAGCTTGATGATAGACTTCGTGAGACGTTTACTACGGATTATGTTCCCCGGACGCCAAAGCTACAATGTCTTCTGGAGTTACTACAAAGAAACTTTTCTTGCCACGACAACGATAGTAGCTATAGAGGCATGGTGTTCGTCCAGGAGATCTCGCTTGTTTCGACTGTTGCCCATCAAATCAACGAGTTCTTCAGCGGTTCAAATTGGCTGTGCGGTGTGCTCGCCGGGACCAAAGCTCAGACAAAGGAAAACAGAAAGGAAAACTTGGAATGCTTCCGAAAAGGGGTGGCTCGCATTCTTGTGTCTTCTTCTGCGGGTGAAGAGGGGCTCGATGTTCCCGAGTGTCAGTTCGTGATTCTCTATTCAAAACTCCCGACGACCAAAAGCCAAATCCAACGAATCGGTCGCGTCAGGAGTGCAAACGCCGAGCTCTACTACATGGAGAACGACCCGAACACTGAACGACGCAAAGCGGCGCAAATGGCAGCAGTCGCAAGGGACACATCACTGAACCTGAGCCCGGAGAAATTGAAGAGTCAGAGCGAGGGAATGACTGTAGTGACTCATGTTCACCCATATCCCCCAGGCACGGAGACCTCTGCAAACGAAGGAGGCGGAATCATCAATGTCTTCAACTGCAAAGAAATCTTTGTTCAGTATTGCTCGAGGGTTCTAGCACAATCCATCAACCCCAGTATGGAATTGTATGATTACACGACAATCCCTGGTCACCAGCAAGAGGTCCTCCAAAATGTGAGATACCCGACACCCGAGGCTTGGAAGACAGTCAGAAGAGAAGAGATGTATGACTATTGGAAGGGGTCGGATGTGAAGAATGTCCTACTGCAGGAACGGTGCAAAGGAAAATCCCCCTCTGAGAAGGATGAGATGCTGTTCGTGTACGTTGTGGCAGTGAAACTCCGAATGGAAGGCCTTCTGGATGATCACAACAAGCCATCAAACTTTGCCAAGAACTACACAAAGTCAAAGTGCCCCCTTCGCAGCAGCTTCGCTCCCGAGAGCATTGCATTGAATCGACGAGTCACCTTTAAAGCTGCGACAAGAAATCATGTTGCTTCTACCAGGGGAGAAATCTCTTTGGAAGGGTCTGATGCACTCTTTAGGAATTACCTGAGGACTGTATTCGACAAGGAATTCCTGAATACTATGTTCGACTTGAACGAAGATATACCAACCGAAGACCTTTTCCATTATCGCCTGGATGGACGAGCAAAGCCGATTCCTGCCGGGCTGTTCTGTCCCACCCCTCGGGGTTGGGAGGAAATCTCGCTGGAAGACTACAGAGAAACGTTCGAAAACATGGACTTGGCCGATCAGCTTTCCGTGACCAAGTCCAGAGGCCGCACAGAGAAGATGCAGAAAGCTTTTGTATACTTGGCCGTCAAACGACTTCACGAGTTCGGCTATTTGAACGAGAACTATGTGCCCATCCTACATGCGACAGCACTCACGGTGACGAGGAAGAGCTGCAAGCTGCGTGTTGAAGATGGAACCTTTGTTCCGACGACTATTGGTGTGCCAGTCGCGTTGTCCTTGTCAGAAGCTTCTACGCCAAGTGGTATTCCCATGTCGGAGGTCATGAGCGAACGTGTAGAAGAGGAAAGCGTGCCTGCCCTGTCTGAAACAATGATCAGTGTGTCGTCTGACGAAGATAGCAGAGCTTCGGAGGTGTTCGCTAACCCTTCCTCCATCGACGTCGACGGACTCGAAGACGCAGACATGGAAGAAGCCTTCGACCAGATGGTACCGGCGCCCACAGGGAACGGCCAAGGAGGCATTTTTGATGATGCCGATGACTGCTCGTCACTCTAACCGAGCTAGGTATTTGGAGGGTCTAGCTTCGCACGAGAAAATAGGAGATTGGCAATTCGCCATTTGTGATGGTCCTGCACGTGGTGGGGCCACTCTAGGATTGTTTTGAGAGTGCAATGTCGTTGGCGTTGACTTCTTTCACGAGAGTTGGTGTTGCATCCTCGTTCCTTGTGTTTTATTTTTAAAAGCTGCTTCCAGTTCATGTCGATCGAATCAGAAGCTTTAGCCTCGCTTGGCGGGCTCTCGTTTGTCGATCTAATCTAAACTACATGTAGACAATATAAATAGTATTGAATGGAATCAGTCTGGTCCTAGAGCAAATCGGTTGGCGGCTACGGCTGGAGCTGAGGCTCTTGAAAACTGTGTCTTCAGCCATCAACCGCGGGCAGCCACAGTCCCGTACGGTACGAATCGAATCAATCGACTCACTCATCGTGATTGAATCATTCCTACAAGCGAGCCAACCGCGGTACAGTCGTACAGCTCTTTAGCACGAGAACGAGCAGAAGGCGTCGGCAACTCGGTAACCGGACTACCAGGTACCACTCTTCTCCCCTTGGCTGACAAGCCACGGCAGCCACAAATTGGCCGTTGCAGATGTACTAGTAGATGTAGTGGAGCTGGGTCGAACAGGGAGGCCATCGTAGAGCTGAACTCTTTCAGGGCACAGGTACCATATGACGCACCTCCTCAATGGTTGTTACATGATGCTTAGAGCAATGCCACAACTGCATGGAACAATCGATCAAGTGGCTGTGCTGGGTCTGGGCTGCCCAGTATCACTGTGAAGAATCGACAAGGACGCAACATGTGTGAAGGTCCCGTAAGATTGGAAACCCCACAAGGTATTTCCTCAGGCAGCCGCCAGTGGCATCCTTGTTTGCTCGGAGTCCAATGGAGACATTGGCTCTGATAGAGCAAGCAGCTACTAGTTAACAAGCGGAAAACCCAGCAGCTTGGTTGCGAGTTGCGAGGCCTCTGCATCTGCATCTGCATGGTTGGATGGCAAGTTTCCAACCGATGAGAAATTTCGTCAAGAGGTTGAGTACGGTTGGTGTTTCTACACTGTGGCTGGCGGGAGGAGCGTGTCCAAAACAACTATGCAAGTTGCCGCCAAGAACATCCTTCGGCAAGCCATGTCTCCAAAGGCAAGCATAATGATATGCTCCCGCTAGCTAGCATGTGGGCGCTTCGTAGCCAGTGGAACGTATGCAGTGTGCTGGTTTTAAAATATATCTAGCTAGGTTTGACCGATAGATCTAGCTATTGCAATAGTTATCATCTGAGCGGCCGAATGGACAGAGAGCGGGTGGCCTCAATTGCTATCAGAGTGGGTCGGAACGTCGGAACCAAGCCAGCACCGGAAAAGGGAGTTGTTGGCCTATTGGCATGGAACCCAAGTCATCTTTGCCTTGTCCTCCTTTCGAATCCACTTGCCCGCGTCAAAAGGCTTCCCACAAAGACCCCAGCATTCCGAAGAGTTGGTGGTTTATCCATCGAGCCCAATAATGAATAATCTACCAACTGGCACATCCTGGGTTGATGAAGAAGAGAAAAGACCGAGGTCTGGTCGTTGAATTCGTCTTAGTGTGTTTCAGTAGTACTCATCAAGAGTCACAAGCTTCCCCGGCACTTGCTGCTCCTAACTATTTGGTTTGGTCCAGACATTCATGAACTGCAACTAACTAGTTCGTCTTCAAGATGATTGGTTGGGCCAATCTAGCTGGTAGCTAGCTAGTAGAGCTCTAGCTAGATCCGTAGATCCTCCCGGAAGGGAGCCAGGCCATTCCAACAACTGCTGACTGACCGCTGACTGATACCGTCTTGGGCCCGTCTATGACGTTTTCAAGCTGGTGGTTATGACTGCTTATCCATTGGGCCCTTTTCTCCCGTTCTCGATGACCCCATCCGATGACTACATCCTTAAACACGTTTTTCCTTACCAGTCAAGATCGACTACTATATGGTAAAAAGTAGTAAAAGACGCCCACGGCGGTATCTCGAACGATCAAAAGCATTCCATCTACCGCGCACCGTTGGCCAGCAGTGCAGTTCGGCACTGGTTGGACGGTGATAGTTGCATGCGGTCTTTTCTACGTTCAACTGCAGTAGCAACCTTGTGACCCGATCTTGGCTGCCTTGCTTGCCGCCATCGTTGGCTGGGTTGCTGGCTAAACGCAGCTTTCGCACTGAAAGGCAAGCATGGAATGCTCATAATTTGTTTCTTCGAACAACATTATCCTTTTTTTGTGTACAACAACCACTACAACTACACTACTATACTACTATACCAAACATGAAGTATTCCACCCTTCTTTCCCTTGCCCTGGTCGGATCCGCAGAGGCCTTCCGTACCCAAGCAACCAAGAAGCAACCGCGCAAGCTCGAGGAATGTAACAACGCCCCCGATATCTTCACGGACGACTACACCACCTTCGGAGCTACCTACAAAGTCAATTCCTACAGGGGTAATCCCAACTGCCAAGACTTGGGATTTGCCTATGGATAGATCAATGAAATCCTCCCAAGTGTCTTGTGGTGCTTGCGGTTGTGCTCAACGGGCAATCCGTTGATCAAGAAAGTCTGGACATCGTTCTCAAACTCGAGGACATCATCTCCAATCTGGACAGCAATCTTGGAGATGTAGCTGAAGTACTTGACACGAGTGGTTCGGATGTGGATCTTGAGGCCTTGGTTGTCATTGAACTTGGGGTTGTCGACCAAGACTAAGATCACACTCTCCATGGTAGTCGAACTTGTCTCCAGGCCAGGTCTTGAAGTGAGGATCTCCACTGCCACTTCCGGGGGTGGGCTTCTCATAGCCAGTGGTGGGTCCACTTCTCTCGTTGCTGTGGTGGGGAGCTTGGGTGGGAGATGATGTGGGGGCCGGACAGCTACAGAGGCCAGGGACAGTGTGGACGTTCATCTCAGAGATAATGGTCTGGTTGGTGATGACCTCACCCTCGTCGATGACATGACAAGAGGGATTTGTTCATTGGGGTCAGAGCAGTCAATAGTGTATCCATTACCGTTAGCAATAGCTTGGTCACGGACCCATCGCGCAACACACTCGTGTCGGTAGGTCTCATAATCAGTACCGGTACCGTTGATGTTATCAACAAGACCCCAGATACCTCCTTGGATTTCGAGCCAGTTGACAGTTCCAGTACATTGTTCTCCTTGGACCACTTCATCGACAGTGTCTCCAATGGCAATGTTGTTGATCAACCATGCCAAGTTGGGGAGCATGTCGTGCTTGTCCAAAGCAGCGGCAGGGATGGCATCAGAGCCAAAACTGAAGATATCAACATCCCAGTCTTGGGTACCAATGAGACGGTCCCAGTCAATGCACCATCCATCAGTGAAAGTTTTGCCTCCGTACTGGGGATCATCAAGGGTGATGTTGAAGTGGGCAGCCTCTTGTTGGGGGAACATCTCAACGTGGATGGAAACCTCAGCGGGAGAAGTGGCAACATCGTGGTCGACGACCCATTCATATTCACACTCGACGGTAGGAGCAGCAGTCTCTGGGGTCTCTGGTTCGCTTCCACACTCGTCACAGACATAGCAGAACTCGATGTGGCTGATTCCCTTGGATTGACCGACATCAAGGTAGTAAGTGGTACCAGCAGTCAAGGTGTAGACGGCTCCTCCGTTTCCTCCCTTCATGATGACGTAGGAATCAGTGGTGGCAGTGTATTCGACGCTCTTGTATTCACCACCATCGTCGATGCACTTGGTGGTGAAGGTTCCAGAGGGAGTAGTGCCAGAAGCGCAGTCACCCTGTGTCTTGGCGTACTTGATGGAGCTGTCTTCGGTGCCAAAGGGATGGTCGGTGGCATCAAAGCATCGCTCATCCATCTTGT
>CAICTM010002139.1:0-17908 GCA_903772945.1 Seminavis robusta
GGGTACCAGCCCTCGTACTCGAGACAGCTGCGCACTTATTTGTAACAGATTCATTGTCGCATAAGTGTACATAATTCTTCATGCTGGTCTGGTCGTAGAACTCCAGCAATCGTCGAAGAAGGCAGGTAGGGGATAGAATGCCATAGGCCTCCGCCCTGTAGGAAGTCGGACCATACCAAAAACGGGACCAGAGCACCGAAGCACAATCTGACCGCGATTGTCTGCCAGAACCAAGCAAAACTCGCCTTACCGGCGTCAATGTCTGCAGCCCCATCACTGGCCACCCAGAAGGGCATGGCTGTGACAATCTGCAGGACTGAGTAGGCATCCACCATCCATTCAAGCTCGTCATAGAGAGCTGTTTCCCAAGGCTCCAAAGTGGCAAGGTTTCGTCTTCGAACTCCCAGCGATGAACTGTCCGTTCCTGTTCGGGACTGGATGTTGGAACATCCAGAATTCGGACTCTTCATTATCAACTTGTTGATAGACGACGTTGGCATCAACATCGTAGAAGAACCTGTGTTGCATGCGGAGCTTGTCAGCAGAGACAAGCCACCTCCCCAGGGGTACATCCAGCGTCAGATTCGGAGCGAACAGGAATAAGGCTTTCCTCCACAACCACAAGTCCTGGGATCCTTGGGTCGATCTTGAAACCTCTTGAAGTAGGTGGTGCGAGGCATCAGAGGGCTGGAAAAGCCATGCCAGAACTCCTCCCGGATGTATGTGCCACATGCCGTGGCGATGTCAGCCACCGTGACAACTTGAAAGTACAGACGCACATAGTTGATTCGTTTCAGGTCTGCCTCAGAGAACTTCCCATACCACCCCACCCAATCCATAATGTAGGAGTCGTGCTCGCGCTGCAACGGCGGAATGTGAGCATTGTGCACTTCAATCGTGCCTCCAACGGATTGAAGGAACCTTCACATGCATTGAAAAAGCCCGACTGGTAGATGACAATCGGTTTCGAGATCCTCAAGGATGGGCCGGCCAATTCCCACATGGAATTGCAACCATGCGTATGTGACTTCACTTAGGTCTCCGATGTCGGTGCACCTGGTCCTCCAGTGCTTTAGGAACTGTTGGATGACCCCGATTCCCCGCTTGTCGGCGGGTCGAAACATTTCGATACCCCCCATTTCCAGGAACCATAGCAAATCACTTTCGCAGTATTCAGTCGATAACCCATCTTCTGAAGTGCAGCTCGGCGTGGAGCCGACTCAATTTTATCAAGATCAACATCCTTGAAGAAAGTGGTCTCCAAGCAGTAACCCACACTCGAAAGGAAGATGCTGCGGTAGAACATGTTGGCTTCCGCATTCAGTGGGGACCCTTTCAGAACCCTGGTATAATGGGTGCATTTCTTGATCAAAGCTGTTTTCTGTGCTGCGAGGTGTCCAGCTGGGCCCTTGAAACATCCCAGTGACTTGTGATCTTTGTAGTTGTCTACTGGTTTGATCGGCGTGACGATCCCATCAGTGGACTTCACCTGGATGGATGGTGTAAACTCAGTCCCCGAGACCAGCTTTGGTTCGCCACTGGATCTGAACTCATAACGGAGATGATGAAAGGAACACTTCGAAGCCTCCAGCTTGCCACCTGACGACCACAGAAGATCATCCACCATTGAGCGTCTTTTGTTGCCTTGTCCACCAGTTCCTGCACTGAGGGAATGGTGTTGGTAAGAAAGCAATTCGTTCGAGAATTCGTATCATCAACAAACCCTGTCATGAACAGCTTGACCTGCTTTGATCCATCTGGGCTGGCAAAGGTGGCGCCAGTCGCATAGGGCTCGAAACAATCAAATAGTGTGCTCGAAATAAAGAGCCATAAGGCAGGGGAGTTCCCAGCTCCTTGGCCAGACCCGTGCCAGGGATCTTCCTCAGTATGACCGAGAAATGTGACTGACGTTCCCAGAGTGGTCTTGATATGGTACTGGGCCTGTTCCAGATTCATGCCATTCACTTTACAGACACGCACCGGCATGCCCATCTTCCGGCTTGCAAGACTGGCAATGTACATTAAAATCCTGTCGTAGCACGCTGCTGCGTCATTGTCATTCTTGATTAGGGGGTGCAAGCAGCAACGTGATACTTCATACTCTAATTCCTCCATATAACAGAGGTCAATTGCTGACCTCCCTGGAACGGAACCAAACTGTCTTGGGTTAATCAGACCTTGCTTGGAGGCATGGTGGAGGAGTTCGCGCCACTTCACTCCTAGAAGCAGGTTATAGTCGGCTTCGAAGATATGGATGACCCGCAGATGATGGATTTTGCAACCACCCTCATCCCCAAGGATGAGGGTATTGACGATTTTGTTCCATCTCGAGTAGGCAAAGCCCTGTTCCAGAGCAAAGTTGAGGAGCCGAAAGTGGGCCTGCTTGATCTTTGTTTGAAAATCTTCCAGCTCCTTTCCTTCCTCAGACTCCGGGTCAAGACTGTGCTCCGCAAAGAGAGATTTCCAATAACCGAGATGTTGCCCAGAGGGAGAGGTTGTAGTGCGTTCATTCCAGCTCTTGAGTTTCCCATCGAACTGTTCCTCTGTCAATGTTGCTGGAATCTCACCATCGCAAGCCCGAGCCAGGTGCCTGAGGAGGACTGCTGTAGCAAATGACATTTCGAATGGGCAAATGTCGTATTCTCCATCGAGGATTGCATCGGCGGTAGCAGTGCTGGCGGAGAAGTCTGTATCGGTGCGCAATGTGAAGTCGGATCGGAATTCTGTCTCCTCAGCCTGCCGGAAATGCTTTTTGAGGTGAGCCTGGAGATGGCGTTCAATTTCCTCGGGATCCTCAACATACATCCAGTCTTGACACTGTTTTGGCGGCGCGGTGGGGTCTCAGGGGACTTCCAACACAGACAGAGGCAGTGTCATTTGCTGGGTTGGTGGGAACAAGGAATGCCAGTTCTGTTTCCAGATAAGTGAGTGTCTTGTCTGGATCTGCCTTCCACTTGCAGAGGAAACACAATGGGTCTTGAGGTCGAGAGATCGAAACCTGGTGACAGAAGCATCGGTTGGGATTGATAGTGATTCTTGGAGTGGCTGAATCAGGCTGCCCATTGGTAGAACTGATCTGAGTGTTGTCCTGAACTGTTGTGATTGGTGGGGCGTAGGTATTCGAGGAGTTTGTGGACTCCAAGTGCTGCTGTGGTGGTGTCTTAGTAGTGACTGCTTCGAATAGTGAGGATAGGTGCTTGACTGGTGGCTTATCATCAGAGTCGTTGAAGGATTCATTACAGGTATTGCAATAATGGCCAGGGTTGGATTCCTCCTGTATCCCAAGCTGACTAGTGGTGACAGCAACACACCTCATTTCGTTAGCTTCCATGGGATCATGACCTTTGTGACAGTAGGCAAGTATGGGGACAGGCGCCCTAGGATTCTGTTTGTCATTGGACATCTTGCTTGCCACTGATTCTGTCGTCATCTCTTGTTGTTTTGCAGCTTCCCAAACATGCTTGATACCTGCCTGGATCTCTTCCTCTGTACCCAAGTCGTCTGTCATTTCCTGTTTACGGGCTGCAGCTTGAAGATGCTGAATTCCTGTTCTGATTTCGTCTTCTGTGGGAGAAGTAGTGGCAGCCTTCCCTGTAATCGCACACGGAGATAAGAGCATTGTCAGGGGGGAAACTGAACGGGTGTCCAGAGCCCAGTGGCCATCTAGGGGTATGAACTGTTGACAGGATTCGCAGTAGTGTGTTTGTTGTGAACAATCTGGCTGCTTGGATTGAGTACTCTTTGTGTCCGCGATTTCCACAGGAAGAGCCAGTTCATTACACTGAAGACACCACAGTGGCATGGTCGCTGGGATCATTTGTTGCGTGGTCTTGATCGTCATGGGAGAGGTTAGGTCAACGGGATCCTCAGCAGTTCCGACGAAGGAAGATGACTTCATTCTGTTCGAGTCAATTAGATATTCCATCTTTCGGTTGGCATTGGGCTGTCTTGCACCACTAGTTACCGATGCATGCATAGTGTCACGAGATACCGTCTCATTGTGGCTATTGTCGTTGTGTGGAAGGGCGACATCGCTAGATGACCTCTTCGACCCTGAATCAGTAGTACTGTTTTCACTGACGCAGTTGGCCTCAGTGCCATCAGTGATCGCGATATCGTTATTGTTGTTGGCTTCGTTTTCAGTGGATGAGTTGGTCTTATTAAGAGCAGCCGCAATTGCAGATTTCAGTGGGAATGACTTCGTTTTCTTGGGACGACGCATCGCTTCAGGTGACTTGTTGTGTGTCCCAGTGTTAACGTCGTTTGTGCTCAATGGTAGGGGCCACTGCTTCGTGATTGCCGTGATTCTGTTGGAGTGAGACGTTGGTGCTGTCGGTAACTTCGGCCATGTTTTGTTGTCATTTTGTGTAACCAGGATGGATTTCTTCTTATCTCTGTTTCCTTGTGTCCTCGGCCTTCTGCCATCGTGCTGATTGGTTTTAGTGAATTTGCTCGTTGCATTGCCAACTTGTTCCCATGCCACTGGTGTGTTGACTGTCGTAACTAGTACTGGTGGCAACGGAAGTGGTGTAAGATAAATGCTGAGGTGACTTTCGCGTTTCTTGCTACTGTTGCGGCGGCGTGCTGGATGATGTCGGTGGGCCTTGACAGTTGGTTTTGTTTTCGCATTTGTTCGTGGTGGTGTGGTACCGTCGATCGATCCGCTTCCTGTTGTATCTGTGGTGTGTACAGAGGCATCATCGTTGTCGTGGTTTCCTTGGTATTGAAGCAGCCATAAGTCATCCTTCTGTGCAATAAGGGCGGAAAATCGATTGGAGGATTTTGGGTGTGTTGGCATGGAGAGATTGGTGGAGTTTCGCTCGTTGCATCGGTGTTGTTTTCTTGCTTGGCAGGATCGCCGCAAACCCATCATTTGGTCCATTCCTATCATCTCTGGTGACAAGATCGCGGCTTAAAAACATGTCTTTTTCGAAATCGCGCTGACTGTCGGGGGATGTTTTCGCTGGTTTCAAGGTCGATTCCGTTGGATTCAATGGCTGGCTACCTCGAGTGGGTGGTCTACAAGAGGGTTTCATGATCATACCTGTTGGCAATGGACTGGAACGGCGTCGAAAAGGACCACGAGGCGCCATGGTGGACCTTTTCTTATCCAGTGGTTGAGAAAACCGCAAGTTCACTATAGAATAAAGAGTACTAATATCAGAGGCAGTGTGCGTCCAAGAAGGGTGTTTCCAGTTCGCTTGGATCTGGAATTCTCCTCGACCATGCTTACTTACTTACTCCATCAACTTGTCCCCATACTGTTTGAACAGTCGACCTTGGTTCGGCTTCATCCAGAAGTCCGCAACCATATCATCAGTTGGACAACAGTCCACACTGATCTCCTTCGTTGCGACTCTGTCGCTCACAAAGAAGCACCTAATGTTGATGTGCTTCGTTCGTTTACTACTAGAAGCTTTGCCATTCTTTTCTAGAAGTATGGCACTCTTGTTGTCCTGATAGACTATAGTTTCTTTAACTACATAGCCTTGCTCCCGAAGGAACTGCCTCGTCCAAAGGATTGATGGCATCAACAAAAAAAAATAACGAAGTTTTATTATTTAGTCTGCACCTCAATAGACCACCCGCTGAACGGAGCCATATTGAACCGGAGTACCTCAGACGTACAAGGACGCCCACATAGGAACCGGCCTAGTGCAAGCCCCCCACCGGAGAAGTTTAAAAACTCCGAAGGGTGCTTTGCAGCTAACTAACTACCCTTGGCTGGATTGCCATCTATTTCTACGGTAAGACCCCCTCTGTGCGTAGTTACCCTGTGTCATTGTTCTGCACGGTGCGTGCATGCTCGTCCCTGAGTGCCTTGTCGACGATGGGCAGCCAATTGGCAAGCCACGCTTTGATGTCGCCTGGGCTCTTTGCCATTTGCTTGCTCGTCAAGCGGTCGCTTGAAGATAAAATCCACCAGCTCCGCTGGAGGATTGATGGCATCAGGTCATCAACTGCTACGAGTTCACTCTCAGTCGAGCTTCTCGTGTTCAACTTCTGTTTCGTCGAAGTCGATAATGGGTAACCGGTGCCCATGGTCAAACCACCTCCGGTATGACCCCTCATGTTCGGATGGACTGCGAAAGAACCATCAACATACCATTTCAATATGCCGCTTCCGTCGGCTTTGAGAACTAATGGTAGTTTTCTAGTACGCCTAATGTACTGCATGAGGTGGACTAGTTTATCCCAATCCTGCCTATCCGGTTCCTTGACCCTAGTCGTGAGGAACGATATCGCCGTACCTGTGTCTGGTCGGGCTCTCTTCGTAGCGAACAACACCTCAGCCACCAGGCTGTGAAAGGTGTCTGCCTTGCTCGTTGCGAGCTTCTTGCAGGATTCGTCTACTGTGAATAGGTCTTTCGGGGCTGCACTACTTCTAGTCTTCGTGCCCCCTTCCTCTGGCGATGCCTTCTCGAAGGCTTCCAGGATTTCATCAACGTACTTGTACATTGATACATTGCATTGACCCTTCGTCGTGAAGTCTATGGTCATGCCGAGATACGTGTGGACCTTTCCGCGGCTCACCGTCATCTCTCCAGTGCCGTCCTCGAATATGCTTTCGTATTCATCACGAAGCACTTGGATCAGCTGGTCATTAACCTTTGAGTCCTTGTGGCTGAGCTAACAGTCGTCTACATGCCAGCAGACTGTTTGTTGCTTGCCGTGTACCATTCTGTTGGCTACACATGGGTCGTAAGGATTAATCTTAAATCCGTTCTGGAGCATCGTCTTCCAGAACTTACGGTAGTATAGTAGGCTAGCTACCATGGTACTGCTAAAATAAGACGGTTGATTGTTGTGTGTGCAGACTCCCTAATTCCATGTTATTCTAACACCCCCCTCAATTGCGCCGGGAGGAGCCGTCCCATGGGAAGGCCACGGTCGATTGGTAGAACCCCCCTGGATGGGTAACGACTCGGAATTAGAAGATCGGGATCTGTTGCCCTATCTGCACCCGTCACAGAATTATGACATCCCTGTCATCCCCGAAAAAATAGCATGCGCGGGGACTCCAACTGTGGGACTGGGACAGGGGAGGAAGCGCCATGTGGGCATCATAACCTGCTAAAATAAGACGGTTGATTGTTGTGTGTGCAGACTCCCTAATTCCATGTTATTCTAACAGGTACCGTAGATGGCATTCAAGCATTGCAGTAGCAACTGCTTGTTGCCTTTCTTATCCGTTGTCACGAACGGTTTGTAGACATCTGGGGCAATTTCACACAGCATGTCTACTAGTACTCCTCTTACTCGAATGATTACCATATCTTTTTCATCCTCGACTCGTGTCTGGATGAAGGCGTTTGGGATGTCAATTACTGCCACATCCCTTTCCTCTTCAGCGTCGATTATGCAGGAGAGTAGCACTGCTTCTGTCGACACTGTTGGCGAGCTTGCGTCTTCCTTGGAGATGATGTCACGCTGTTTGTTGCCTCCGGCAACCGCTCGGCCTTTGATCTTCCCGTTCCTTTTCAACTTTAGGAACAGGTGTGACTCTAGGATACTACTCTTGCGTTCCATTTCGCTGAGTTCTTCCATTTTCTTTGGACGGAAGGTATCCCTGAGATGTAACTGCTTCATCTCGGCAAAGGCTGCATCATGCGCTTTGTCCTTCCACTCCTTGAGTCCAGCCTTCAATGACAACTGTGTCATGATGGCTGCTACCACATCAGGTTCTTCGTCTATCTGTGTGTAAAACATGTGTGCATCTGGGTGCAAGACATGTTCACTTGTATGGACGTTTGGCGTCTCATACTTCTTTCCGTCAAAGCTGGGAATGTACGATTCCTTTGCTTGCGTCCTCACTCTACTGGACCTGCGCACTCCTGGCGTCTGCTCAGGTGCCGCTTGGGCTTCAACGTCCACTCCTGGGATCTGTTCCAGGGGCTGTTGGTCCGTAGTGGGTTCCGGTTCCTCTACCGTCTCAACGATAGGTTGGGTAACCGGTTCGACGATCGTTTCGATTTTCGGTTCAACGCCTATTTCATTCGGTTCGTTGACCTCTGATGCTTCGTCGTCGTTGGCCTGGTGATCGTCGGGATCATCTTCCTTTTTGTCAATGGTTTCAGCATCCGCGTCCAGGTCCTCATCGGTTTGGATCATTGGTAGTGGGGGTGCGTCATTGCTCTCTTCCCCTTCCACTCCTGTGATCTCGACATCACCTATGGGTCTATTTTTTCGATCAGTAAAAACAAGTAGTTTAGGCTGATCTTTTCCTAATAGATTGACTCTAGCTATCACTGTGTCGGGCATTGGCATCTTGTCCCACGAATGCCTAGTAATTTTCTTGCCGGAGCGGAGGCTCATAAATTTGTAGCCTCCTTGCTTATTCCCGCTCGTTCCCATACAGATGGCCGCCTTTGTGCGTCCTACCATGCTGTTACGGGGCGAGTCTTCTTCATGCACCTGGCAGTAATCTCCGAACTGCAGGCTCAGGTGCTTTTTATAGTCCAGGGACTCTCCCATCATTATCATACGGGGGCTCGTTGTCTCGCTGACCCCCGCCTTACTTGGAAAGTACGTCAACTGTTTGATGACTTGTAACACCAAGTTGACGGTTAATATTTTTGGCATGCGTGTGAACGGTAGGCTATGCCGGACAGCTCGTGTCCTTTCCTTGACTACCCGGATTCTCCGTTCGATCTCGGGTACGTGCTCGTTAGCACTGGCAACGTTCACTACCAGTCCACCCGGCATTGCCATGATTGTGTTGGACAGAGGCTCAAACTCATTGTCCACATGAATGGTCGTGATTTTAAAACCACGAGCCTTGTAAAATTGATAGACCTCCTTAACTGCTTCTAGGATGGTCTCTAGCTTCCTGTTGGGCAGGTGTCTAGCTGTTGTGAAATCTATTTTACGGCTTAGCGTTAACAGGAGCGGAATTCCTGCCACAAAGAAGATGTCCATCGTCAGGAACACATCCTTGTGTAATTGCAAAAAGTCTCTCGGTACTTTCATTGCATTGCCTGCCACTGCATTTGGTTTCTTCCGAGTGGTCTTGCCTTTCAACGCATCAATATCCTTGCCCCATATAGCTTGTGCCGGATCGATGTCTTCGACGATCACTGGGCAATTTGCGATTTGATTGCTCATAATCGCCCATCGAAAATCTTTAATCGATGGATAGATGAGTTGTTTGTACAGCAGCTTCGCCCTTGATGCGGCTTTAACTTGTCGTTTGCTGAAGCCTTCCTTATTTTTGGCGACAGTATTCACAAGTGCCTTCCCTTTTTTCCTAGGGTCATGAACGTGTAATCCTTCACTGTTCATTTCATATACTACGTCTGGTAGGCCTGGTCTGATGACTGTGTACGTTCCTTTCGGACAGTCGTAGATGATGTTGCAATTCTTGCGGACATTCCTAACAGATAAGATGTTCGTGATTCCTCTTTCATCGAACCATACTCTCTGTTTGTGGCCAGCTAGCTTGGCTGTGTGCTGGACCTTCAGCTTGCCTCCGGTACTCTTCACTGTAATGGGACGATCGGCTTTCCTGATGTCGGTAACCATGTCTTTATTACAGAATAAATCCAACGTGGACTGGTTGTCCAGTAGCTGGACCTCTCTCATATCTTTGTCGTCCAATCCTTTTGTGTGGGCGACTATGCCTTGCTGAGTCGTGCGTTTCTTCGTTCCATCCGCGAATAGCGGTACGAACGTAAAGAAACCTTTCTCTTCTTTCTCTGAATCTGACTCCGTGATGTCAGAATCGGCATTATCTTGTTCTTCCTCCAGGGTTGTCAGTGCGCTCTGCATTTTACCCTGCAGTTTGTTGATTTTGCTGATGGTAGCTAAGGTCTTCCTTTGACTGCTACTAGAGCTTTTCTTGCTCGAAGTGCTTGACTTGCTACGCTTGCTCGACTTGCTTTGTTTCGACTTGTCGTCGTCATCTTTATCTTTATCTTTGTCAGGACAGTACGTGGCTGGATGTCCTTTCTCGTGGCAGTTAAAGCATTCTTTGTCTTTCCAGAATTCTTTGTCATAGCCTGCGTTTCCGCGGCCTCTTCCTCTGCCACCACCCCGTCCTCTCCCGCCTTGTGCTGTCTGAGCAAAGAAGCTTCCGTGGAAAGTGGACTGTCGTGGAGTGTTACTCTTGGTGTGTTTGTCCAAGAGATGTAATACGTCATGTAACGTATGGGGATAGTTATCAGTGCCTTTGGCAAAGTCGTCCCTCAGGTTCTGTTTGAGTTCTTTGGTGTTCTCGGCTGAACTATTTGTTAAGAAGATGCAGCTATAGTACCGTTCTTCAGCGTATGCTGAGACTTTCTTCTGGTCGTCGGCTCCGAGGTCAGCGTATGCTGTGCCTGGGTGGAGTAGTTTAGCCGTATGCAGCAGGGCTGCATCGTGTAGCTTGGAAATACCCACGGATTTTGCAATGTCCTTTTTCGTGGTAAATTGCTCGTGGTATTCGGAAGCGGTAAGGCTCCCTTGGTGGAAATTCAGCAGTCGTTTTTCCAGTTGGAATATTGTGTGGTACACAAAATTATCATCGGTCTGGGCCATGATCGTCTTATGAATCATTTTTCGTAGCTCCAGTGGGTCGCATCTCAGCAGGACGGCATCGTAGTCCGTGTTCTGCTTCATCTTGTCCTTTAATAGTCGGGTGCACTGCCCTAGGATCAAGTTGAATGCTTTGCCTCTATTTTCTTGTAGTTTTGCCAACCTCGTAAGGTGGGTCTTCATGAGTCCTCCATACTCTGTTTTCTCGAGTCCCCGGAGTTCCTCTTCTGGTGGATCTGCTAGGGCTGCAGTAAGGTCGGCTATTTCGTTGACGATTTTTGCTTTTTCTATCGTTAGGGCTCATAAGCTACCTAGAGTCGGGTCATTAGTGACCACGGCTATCTCTTCTTCCAGTAGCTCCAGGCTTTCCTCGGTCGCCGTTGGGAGATGAGTGTTGTTCTGTTCACGTCATTCCGCCGCTATGTCAAGCCTGTTCCGGGTATCCTCTGAATACACCGGTGCTACCAACACTGTATGTTTCAGGTTGCGTAGCTCATTGCCAATGTCGTCACCCATCAGTTGTCCAACGTAGATGGTGATCTTCTCCCATGTTCATATCATCTGGTCTGCCGTTCCAGATCCAGTTGTACCGAAATTGAACACATGTTGGTCTAGGGCCTTGCATGAACCTTTTTGTTGGTTTGAAGACGATGGGCTGGATCTTCCATGCCCTCCTCGTCCTTTGCCGCCTCGGCCACTCCTTCCTATACCTCTACCGCTCATTTTCTATGCTACGGTAGGTGGACTATTTCAATTCTTTCTTTTTTATTTGGCTAGCTCTTTTATTTTAAGTTCTCGTCCGACTACTTATTCGTCTTATGGCTATGGGGCGATAACTTCACTATTATACTCCTGGCTAGGGAGTGTTAAAACTATTGCTAAGGATCTTGTAAGGGTGGGCCTGATTGCTTCACACACTGTGCGGTCGCGGCCGTTCCAAACACGTTTCCTTGTTGGGTACCCGTCCTTGGTCCCTGCGCTGGCTCTATGGCTTTCGCGCTTGTTGTTGGCTTTCCTCGCCAAGCAACCTTCCTGCCAGTAATCCTTGTGGATTCTACCGACGAACTCTTCCTGCCGACAAAACTCTCGTCGTTCGGCTTGGATTCGAATCCGTATCCGTCCTCGGATCAGATCCTTCTCTCGTTGCGGCGTCGCTCGTTGCGTTGTCGCGTTGCTGTCGGCTTCTTCACTGCTTCGACAGTCTTCTCTTGTTGCTGTCATTGCTTTGACAGGCTCCTGCTGCTGTCGATCCTTCGACAGTCTTGGTCTCTATCGATCTTTGCGTCGTCGACGTTCCGCGTCGGCCGATCCGTACTCGATCCTCTGCTACCGTTGGCTCGTTGCTTCGATGCTTCGGTAGGCTCCTCTTCTTCTCTTTGTTCGATACGACGGTTCCGTCATTCGAATGCTTCGATAGTAGACCGCTTTTTCAGTAGTATGTTAGTTGCTCTAAGCTCTCTTCTAGCTAGTTGTTACTGTTGCTATTGAGATATTACTGAAAAAGTGGGTGGGCTACCAGTTTTGCTACTGGCATCAAATTCTAGTACAGAGGTACAGGTTGAATCCCTAATCGCGAATCCCCAACACCTGTCTTCATGAGCATGAGCTTGACTATGTTCTTGACCCTCGCAAACTTTGCTATGATGTTCTTCCTTTCATTTTAATCCCTGGGCATGGACTTGAACTTGATCGACTGCATTTCACTATAGTATCCCAACTTGGCATCCTGGTTAAAGAAGAAGAAAAGCACATCAACTGGCCTGGGATTGGGCTTCAGATGCTCGTATGAAACACTGAACGGGAGCACCATGCCACTGTCCATGGATTTCTGGTTCTTCTGCAGTGGGCCTTTCTGATAATCCAAGCTAACGCAGTCTGCTATGCATTCCAGTAACTTGATTGAACGTTACCGTTCTGATCGGGCTGCTTTCAGCACTGCCTCGTGCACTCGAGGGCGTCAATGCGCTTCGACATGGTGCCGATTTGTTCGCCTTGGACTACTGTTGTCCCATGCAGATATTGGAAAGAAACAACGAGCTGGTTGTAGTGATCTGTAAAGGTGCGCGTGTCGATGTAGAAGTTGTTTACCACGTTGGGGGATTGATCCCGAAGCGCTTCAATGGGTAATGCAGGGGCATTGCGGCTTGCAAACCCATGTCTGATCTCAAGTTGCCATGCTTGGAATGTCTCCTGTGAAACTTTTGCTCCTCTGAATGCCTCATTTACACGGTGGACAAATGGGTGGTGGTCAATGTTGTTGTATCTGTCTTCGGGGTGCGATCTGATGATGAAGACGAACTCTGTGTAGTGTCTGATGAGAGATGACACTAAGAGGTTCTGTATTGAAGGAGACCAATCACCGTCCTTATCATATGCAAACAGGATTTTGACGAAGTTGTCGAGCTGGTCATGCTTTGTTCTGGAATCTTAAGATTTGATAACTGTAGCAGAGCTCATTGACATCTGATGCTTTGAGCTTGTCCTTTGCTAGTAGCAGGGATACTTCTGTACCGTGTCCACTGCATTGCATCGTCATGTTGTTGAGGTGAAGAAATTCGGCAGCTTCAACGGTGTCGAGCCAGTAGCAACCAATAGCAATTGCATTGCAATCTGAATCCTCGTCTGAGGCTTCATGGCCATTGACTAGCGCTTTTCCAGTGGTCTTTGTTTCCTCTTTGAACTGGGCAAGGAGCTTGTTGCGAAGATCTCTCCACTTTGTCGATCCAAACATTTTTAACTCAGGTCCGGAGTTGCGGAACTTGGAGGTGAAGTAGACCTTCACACTGGATGCATATCCTGTTGCTGTCTCGTATGCAATACGCCCTTTGTCGGGATCTCCATACTTGTAGGCGTCGTTGTGGAGGTAACGCACTGAAGAAGTTGCCGATTATGTTGTCCCACCAGGTGTTGGCTTCTTGGATGGTTCCGCTCGTTTTAACACCATAGTATGTAAGTTGTTGGCTCTTGATGGCGGGAGATTTGATCTTCTGCGAATACGCCGCAAGAAACGTATCTAGGTGCTTTAACGCATTTAGCAGCTTTGACTCACATAATGCACGGTTTATGGAACGAATGTCAAACAGCGCATGGTTATCCAGCTCTTTGTCTTCTGCTGTTGTTACGCAGGTGAGGGCAATCGACTCCATGTTGATGAGATGTTTGTGGGCTCGTATGTTACCTCGTTGGAGTGAAGTTGTTGTCATGGGCCTTCATTAACCGATAGTCGTTAAATTCCTTTAATTGATTTCCAATGTACCAGGGCTACGCAAAGACTCCGTGAGCGTCCACCTCCGTCGTCCCCCGTGATATTTTTGTCAATCGGCTAGACAAAAAAGCGCTACAGTAAAGGTATAACCCCTCTAACAAACCAGGAATACAACCGTGTACATGGAGTACCAGGCTCTACGTGTTACCCTGTCTTTCCTTATGTTTGTGGGTGTTTCTACCTTTCTCCACCTTCGAACGACGAACGACCTGCTCGCTCGCTGGAACATCGACACTGGTATGAACGAAGCCTCACTGAACACAGACCACTGAACGATCGAAGGAACACAAGAAGACTGACCCAACCAAGCAAAAGATCGCAAGTCGCTCGAAACTCGCAAAGTCCTCGAAAATGCCAAGTCCATGAACGGCAAAGACAAAGTCGCTCAGATCACAAACAAGATAACAAAACACAACAAGAAAAACAGTAACCACAAAAAATTCTTAAATTCTTAAAACTAAAATGAAACATATAAAATTTGTTTTTGCTATGCCTACAGCAGGATCGCCGCAAGCGTGGGATGCCGGTGGGCTGATTCTTCTTGTCTTGCGTGAACTTGTTGATGATCTGGGTGACCGTAAGCCACCCGTAGGTGGCATAGATACGGTCGACCGCCGCCCTCCATTCGAAGCCCTTGGCCATCAAACGAATCACACAGTCCCACACATGCTTGCGGCGGCAGAACTTGTCCTTGACGCGGCCGCGCTCACGAGCAGTAAACTCGCATGCGGCCTTTTCCCCGTTCAGGCCCTTGATCCACTCGTCCCACAACTCGTAGAGGTTGAAAGGCTTCTTCGAAAGCTGTGCTGGGAGGGTAGTGGGTGTAGGGGCCCTTGGGGCAGGAGTTCGAGCCAAACGACCAGGACTCGGTGGTGGTGGGGGAAGTCCTCCACCCGCCGCAGCAACACCACCAACGCCAGCTCCCGCAGCACCACCGACGCCGCCAGCTCCACCGGCCGCACCAGGAAGCAGAAGCCTTGGAGCACCATTGCCACCACCCCTCGCGATCAACTGGAAGTGGTTGATCCTCCCAATATTCTTGTTGACAATGGCAATGTTGGTCGAGACATAGCCCCTCAATGAGCTGATGTCCTGTGCCAAGATCTGCTGGGCCTCCTCGATCGCCTGCTGAGTCCTATGTTGGAGAGCAAGCAATTGGTTGAGCTGTTCGACATTGATGCCACCACCAGCTTGGACCTGGGCGGTGGGAGCCAACTCAGTACTGTGCAATGCATTGGCTACCTTGTAGATTGTGAGAGGGATCTTGGCCACTGGGTTGTAGTCGGCCCCAGGATCCTCATCCAAAGTGGTTCGAAGCTGGGCATACTCCGTCTGGATGCGGTTGTGAATCTCAGCCGTCATCATATGCTCCAAGCCAGGTTCCATCACAGCCCAAAGCAAGGCTGGACCAAGCACCATGGCGATGTTGTTGCTTGGGTCGTCAGCAAAGAAGTCGCAGATCTTCGGACAGACATGCTCACCATCTAAGAAGCACATTTTTAGGTAGTGCTAGAATCGACATGCGTGCAGGTACCAAACGCCAACCAGCACGATCCCGATCCGTGACGTAATTTCTTCCAAGAATGCGTGCAGTGATTGGAATCGGGATTGTGTGTTCCACATGGGCATGCAACGAAGGCCCGCCCGGCAAGACTGCCTGCTTCACGATTTGGGATCCACTTTTTGGACCGTCTTTTCGGGAAGGCAAACCCTCTCTTTGGTACCATAAACTATATCCCGATTGGTAAGCGGGCGGTTCCCCAGCACACAGAATCCAAATCACCAGCCAGTGCGCCTAGCTAGTACTAGTAGCAGCTAGTGTTGGCTAGCTAGCTTGCAGCCATGGCATCATCAAAGAAGGAGTTTGAGTGCCCTTACTGCAATAAAAAATTCAAATCTGTGGGATATCAGCAATCTCACATGCAACAGAACAAGCGCTGCCACCAACTGATGCAGAAAGCCCTTGGTTTGGACCTTGCTTTCAATCCTATAGGTGCTAGACAGACAAGATCAAGGGCCAGAGCTGATCAGCTTGGTCTCACTGACACCGGTCGGCCCGCAAAAGCACCAAGAAAGGCAGCAAGAGGACAAGATTCCAGGGCAGCCATTCCACAAGGATTGCAGGACGAGGATGCCCATGCCAGGGCCTCACTCCAAGGTAGTGGTGGTTCCAAAGAAGACACAGACCATCGGAAACCTGCAGCAAATCCTCGAATCGGCAACAAAAAGGGGAAGGAAATGGGGAGCTAGATGAGGATGGTGATTTCCCTACCAACATTGATCGTTTCAACGCGGATTCGGATAGTGAGCCTACCAGTGAGGACAGTGAGCTCAGTTTGGAAAAGCGGTCAGTTGCACTAATTGCAATGGTGACAACAAAAAGAGGACTTGGATGTAAACCGGCCCCCCAGACGATAGCAACATAAACGCATTCTAGAGCCTACTGTGTCAAGTAAAGAAATTACCCGAGCTACAGATTCGGAGAAGCGAGGGGTCAAACTAATGGATATCCTTCGTAGGAAGGAGCCAAGCTCTGGATAACCTATGATGAGTGTAACCTTGCTTGGGGCGGGAGGGAGATACTCCTATGTAACGAGAGTGAATGGCTGCTGTGGAAATGAGACTACGAACTGGGAGCAGAGTCCAGATGAGGAAAAGATCTGTCGAGAGTTCTTAAGGAATGGGTACAACACTGGGAGCGAGCATGTTACCTTTTGAGAATAGGATGGATAGTTCCTTCCTCATTGCATGGCGCGGGATCAAAGTCAATTTCGTAGTGTCGGAGGTGCTCGGCAATGGTGTAGGGATGCGGGCGATAGTATTCGGTTTACGATCGTACGCTCGCAGAGCGAGGGCTTTCATGCATGTCCGATGTCCAACCTGAAGAATGCGAGCCGTATGGTGGGTGGAGTTGAACACGGGCGAGGAATACCGAAACGCCTATAATGATAACGTGGATGACCCACAAAAGAGATAGGGCACTGTTGGGTCCAGTTCTACATTGATTGTGTGCATGTTACGGGTCGGCAGTTGTGACAACGCTTATCCCTGAAGATGCTACGGTTACCGTGACTTTGGAGAAGGGGTCGGAGCCTCGTCGCGTTGAGCGATCGTGTTAGTGGGCTAGTTGGTGTTGGTGTGTACTATTCTGAAGGTAAGTCCAGAGGGAGATAAGATGTTTGGCGGATTCGGTCGGTATGGCAGAGGCAGCTTGAGGATGTGTTGGAAGGTATTTGGTAGGTGGGTAGATGAGTAGGGGAGGGAACTCAAGTAAGAGTTTCAGCTCAGACTCATGCGCGCAAATTGAAAGAGCCATGGCTTGAGCAATAACATCCGCTTTGGAGACGAATGGGGGGATGGGGTAGGACATCGCTTACCGGGTACGGTTACCGAGAGACAAGCTCTACGAAAAGCGCTGGGGTGGTTTCGTGGACGCGATGGAGGGCTGCACGCATGGAGGCGATGCGGTTGTGGAAATCTTGTGGGTCAGGACCGGGTGAACATGGGTGAATCACCGGGTGTGTCGATATGTCGTCTGTCCCAATGGTAAGAAAACTGACGACCCAAATGCGAAAACATGAAGCAAGACCATCATCAAAGATCATGGACCTCCTCGACACAAAGGACTTGGGATGGTGGGTTGGAAAGCCATCTCGGAGCGATTGTAGCATGACAACGCTGGTAGCGGGGATGGGGTGACCCGATTCGATCGAAATCATGATACAGGAATTCATGGTGCAATGGCCCCTCCGAGATGCTCCATGCCATCCATTTGGGTATCTTCTTGTATGTGAGATGAGTGTTTCTTTTGCCCAAATCGGTCCAACTTCACAGTTGGCTAAGGATATTGATGCTTTTGCACAGGAATTCTGGTGCCCTGTTCCGTCAAACTCTGAACGAGACCTTCCCAAATGCAAATTCACCCATGGAACAAGCAGAAGAAGCTCATGGCCAATGAGTACGAGGCGTTTGTTATGATTGCTGCTGTTTTGAGATCCACCCAAGGGCCGTGAAATGTTGAGCAAGAACAAGCATTTCAGGAGGAGGCGTATGTCAAAGACTGGTTGTTGCTGGTGGAGTGCGCTTCTAGAATGTGGAAGCTTTCCTTGCGAACCAAAGATGAGGGTTGCG
>CAICTM010002140.1:0-17908 GCA_903772945.1 Seminavis robusta
ATAATCATTGATAGGACCCAGTCCATCACTGAGGCATTCAGCCACTTGACAAGCTGATCGCGGGTCATGTTTCCTAGGGAGTCAAAGTCAAAGTCAAGTCATTCCATTTTGCCCTCAAAGTCACCTATCCCTTCTATGATCTTTGAAGGTGATTGATGTACCGTCATCAGAACACAATAGTGTCAACAGCTGCATGACAGGGATAGGCATTGCTGAGGTTGCTGGATTCATTGCCTCAATGCGAACCCCAAAGTAGTGTGTTTTTGTGGCTCCTTGCACCATCGTTGGCATCCTCAAAGCTTTCCTCGTCGTCATCCCTCATAGGATCTCCATTGTCGCCATCTGATTGCCATTGTTGTTGGATTCATTGGCGCTCTCATCTGCATCAAGAGCCATGGGATTGGCAGCACCAAGTGCAGCAGTGGCGGCATCTTGCTTGGACTCTTGAATGGTCATGGTGATAATGCCTGGGATCGAGGGAACATCAGTTCAGGAGCTGGTTCCAGTAGACCTAAGGACTTTGCTCTCTGGTGAATCTCTCTAGGCAATGGGCAGTGGGTTCTCTGTAGCTCGAGAAGGGAGTTCCTAACACAGACAGAGCAGTGGCATTTGGCTGGGTCGGTGGGAACAAGGAATGCTAGGTCTGTTTCCAGATAAGTGAGTGTTTTTGCTGGATCAGCCTTCCACTTGCAGAGGAAGCACAATGGGTCTTGTGGTCTAGAGATCGATAGCTGTTGACAGAAGCAACGCTGAGAGCTCTGACTGAATGATCTCGGATCTGGTTGATATGCTGGCTGAGGGGCATCTAGCGCTGGGTGGTGATTTGGCTCTTGGGTGGTGCATCAGTGGAGTAGATAGCTGGTGCCTCCAATGACATCTTTTGATCCTGGTCGTCGCTGCTGTCAATAGTGTCGAATAGAGGGGCTAGTTGCTTGTTCGGAAGGGAGATATCCTGGTTTTCATAGACACGGTTGCAGGAGTAGCAGTGATGACCAGGTAGGGAATCCTCATGAGTGCCCAGCTGAGTGGTGATGTCATCAATGCAATGCAGTTCAGTGGCTACCGTGGGACCATTGCATTGTGGGCAGTAGAAAGGAGTAGGTGTTGGATCTCCACAAACAGTGGTCTCATCAGGGGATTGAGCGGCTGTGACATCGAATAGATCCTGCTTCCTTGCCATGTCTTGAAGATGCTGGATGCCTGCCGTGATCTCGTCATCAGTAGGGTCAGTGGTGGTGCCATGCAATGTGGGTCCGTTTGAAGATAGCAGGAGTGTCAATGGTGATGTAGAGCGTGTATCCAATGCCGAGGGACCTTGCAGTGGAATGAAATGCTCGCAGGAAGGACAGTAGTAAATCGGATCTGAGTTGTTTCTCCCGGGAAGATCTATCATGGGATCACTCAAAGGCTTGATTTTTGGAGCTACCGTGGCATTGCAAGCAAGGCAGACAACCGGCATTGTGATCTCGACCTTTGGTCCATCATGGAGGTCTGGTCGTTGCTCATTTTTTCCAGCATCGGCCAATTTAGCAGCATCAGAAGCAGCGGCTGTGGTGGTGGCTGCCTCAGACGAAGATAGATTGACTGGAGGATCAATTTTGGTAGGAGTGATGCGATCGATTGGCAGCATAGCAGAGCCATCGTTGAGTTGATGCAAAGGATTTTCTGCATCGGTAGTGGCACCCGTGTATGTGGTAATTGTTTTGCGAGCAGCATGGATAGCCGCCTCGATTTTTGGTTTCAGCTGAAAACGTTTCTTCTTCTGCTTGCGAGTGGACCGTGAAGTGCTGGTGGATGCGTCAGGCTTCGGAGAAGAGGTCGGCGCAGGTGTCGATTCTTGAGCTTCATTCGTTGATTGAGGTGTTGAGCATTTTGCAGCAGGTTGGTGGCTGATAATTGAGTCTCTTGTTCCTGAGTTCCTGGTAGTGGAAAATTTCGTGGACTTGGTGCAATACACGGCTCTTAGCCTTATTCGCGACTCGATCCTAGATAGGGTCTGAGTTCGACTCATGACGTAGTCCTTCGCGAATAGTCATTGGAGACAGGGTTCTCAATGACCGCTCTAGTCATACTAGGTTGATGATGAAACATCGCTCTAGATATTTAGCTGGCGTTGGAGAGATTCCACGCTACAGATAAATGCTAGACGAATCTCCACGCGTTCCGTTTTGGATCGTGGAGTGAGTAGGATCTACCGCAACCTACTCTATCACACTCTACAGTCTCCGGGGAGTCAGATCTACGATCCTTTGATTGTGATCTCTTCGTTGATTAGTTTTCATAGCTTTCTAATCCTCTCATAACTTTCATTCTCTCAAACTCAAAACACTCGAAAGATCTTTACACTAGCTTTTAGCGTAGTGCAATCAGATTCAGACTCCACCTACTACCCTCCATCATCCGGACATCCCTCGACAGCCACCCCCGATTCAAACTCCAACCACTCCGACCCTTCAACTGAGGCTTTCGGTGACTCCCTGGCCCCAAACCCCCTAAAACAATGAGATTCCTCTTTCAGAACGTCAACAACCTCCCCAAACAGGAATGGATGAGAAAAGCAGGGCCTAGTGCACAAGGCAAAACAATGGACTTTGATGTGATGGGATGTGCTGAAGTTGGCTTCTATCCACCCAAGATGTCTACCCAAGATTCTTGGCAGAACAGAATGAAGACTATCCCAGGAGCAGGGGCCTGTTACACTACAACAGCACAGAGGGTATGAGAAGTTTGATCTCCCAGAGGACTTGGAATGGCAACTTCTACGGAGGCACAAGCAGAAAGATACTTGATGACGAGGATCCCTCGGGCCGGAAGGTGGACTTCAATGGTACTCACAGGAAAGCAGGAATACCGCCTCCGTATTGTTACTGCCTACAACCCATGTGTAAACAGGCGAGGCACTGATACCGTCCACCAGCAACACTCGAGACATTCCGACGACAGGGGGATGACACAGCCCCTGAGAAGAAATTCCAAATGGACCTGAACAAACAGCTCAAAGGCATGGATGAACAACGGAGAACAAATCATTCTCATGTTGGATGCGAATCAAGATGTAAGATTCGGAAAAGCTGGCATTAGGGTTCTCCAGCTGGGCCTCCAGGAGGCTATCCTCTCCAAGCACCCCACCCAAGACGTCCCCGCAACCTACAACAGAAACCGATCCCACACCCCCATCGATGGAATCTTACCACCCTGGATCTCACTGATATTCGATGCGGATACCTTGGCTTTGGCGAAGGCCTTCCTGGGGACCATCGTCTGGCCTGGCTGGACGTCCCTTTTGAGACGGCCTTGGGCCACTCCCCGCCCAACCTTCACAAGATGAACCCAAGTGTACTCCAGCTGGATGACCCCAGAGTGGTTGCTTACTACCACAAACAGGTGATAGCAGGGTACAAGCAACACAACCTATTCGAGAAGGTAGACAACCTCATCAAGATGATTGAAGACAACGCCCCACCAACCAGGATCCAACGACTACACCACCAAATTGCCACCATCAACCGTCAGGTACGCTTGATGGTTGAACGTTCTATGAGAAACAGCAGGAAAGGAGGTGTCCCATGGAGCCCTGAGATTCAGACCATCATGAACCGGAGGAAACTCTGGGACAGTGTGCTGAAGCTGAAACTCCGACTCAAGATCAGTAGGAAGAAACTCCGCCGACAAATGATAGATGTTCCAACACCGATGCATGGAGATCACTCTGGAGGAAGCCCGAAGAAGAAAAGCCAAGGCAAACGCCGACTGGTACAAGGCCAAGAAAAAGGCCCGTCCCTACGGAAGAAGTTTCTACAGTCTCTGTGCAAAGCCCGGGCCGAGAAATACGGCACCACCAGTGCCCAGGAACTCAAAAAGCTCAACAACGAGAGCGCCAAAGGGACATGGCTAGAAGACAACGAGCACTCACCAAGAAAGGTGCCCAGCAGAACGAACCATGAAACTTTTCTACTCGGAATACGAACCCACTCTGACACCACCAGAATCGTGGAATGCAGTACTCAAAATGACATGGGGATTGCTGCCACAGAGAAGGTGAAATTCGAATGACGCGATGCCTTGATCTCCCTTCACCACACCCCAATGGACGAAGACTTCGGCCCCCTAGCTGACACTCCTGCTGCTGATGCAATCCTGAATGGCTCCTATGAACCCCCCCTGGCACCGATAGGTACACGAGGATGCTGATCAATGCTCTCCGACGCCCAGAGGCAGTCAAGGAAATGACCAAAGAGGAACTGGAGTGGACCCCTGAATCCCTCCTCGAGGCATGGACAGTACAGCGAGTGAACACAGCTAGCGAACCCTCTACCCTTTCTTTGCCCATCTGATGATGGGGTGAAATGTGCAGAGATTGCATGGTGGACACTATCATCACAACACCCCGATGATCCTCGGTTTGTGCCAGATACCCAAACAGTGCTTACTGACCTGGCACTCTGAAGAAACCGGGAGTATATGAGGCTGAGAAAATGCGAATCATCTTTTTGTTGGACACATACTACAACATGTGTTGCAAGCGACTCGGGCGCCTGATGATGTACCGCGCCGAATCCCAACACCAGATGCCGGAGGAAACAAGGTGGGGGACGAAAGGGGCGCATTTGCATTGAGCTTGGGCTGAAAGTGTGCTGATTTTGGACGTATCCCGCATGAAGCGTTGGACATGGCTATGATTCCCTTCGATGCGAGCCAGTGCTACGACAGAATAAACCATGTCCCCGCAATTCTTGCTGCCCGCTCAGTTTGGAATCCCACAAACAGCCTTGAACTACCGTTTCGGCACATACCAACAGACACGACACTTTGTCTCCACGGCTTATGGGGTCTCTGAACAGTCCTACGGTGGCACCCAACGCACCGAACAGGGTCTTCAACCTATTCAGGGAGTCGGACAAGGCACCGGCGATGCAGGAGCTTTTTGGGCCATCCTGTCGGCAAATGCATTGACTGTGTTCGAGCTTTGGGCCTTACCGTTGCTTCATGAGTGTGCTTGCCCCAAGACTTATCAGTCTCATGGCACAGATATTCATTGATGACAACAACAATGCGTCTCTGCACAGACCCAGCACTGCACTGGGAAGATGTCTTCCCACGAGCACAAGAGGCAGCAGACACGTGGGAGGGTACATTAAGAGCCACTGGCGGTGCCATCAATCAAGAGAAGTCCTACTTCTACATGTTGGATTACACCTGGGTCCCTTCCCTCCTCAAATGGACCTACCGTTCCATTGTGGACTTGCCAGGCGAACTGTGGGTCCGTGACAAGGACCAATGTCCCGAAAAGAGCCTACGGAGGCAGAAAAGTGGCTTGGCTTCTGGCCCGCACCTGATGAAACTCGACCCAACAAGTCTCCTACTTGAAACAACGAGTGGATGCCTTTACCAACAAAGTGCGCACTAGTGGACGATTTCTGAAGAACGATGTGTGGCTGGTTACAAATCCACCATCCAAAAAACTTTGGACTACCCCATGAAAGCCATCCGGCTGTCCCTTTCAGAGTGGGATGAGGTCATCAGACCCCTCTGGCAAACGGTACTTCCAAAGTGTGGCATTTCCCGGAACTTCCCCCGTGTTGTCCTGTTTGCACCCCAGAAGTATCAGGGTTTGGGGGAAATCCATCCCTGGCTCAGGCAAGAATTCACGCACATTCAAACTGTATGGGAAAAACTTACCTACACAGATACCTGGTCAGCTCCTCGAGATGGAAATGGAACAACTCCGAATGGAGCTTGGCACCAACAGACAGCTCACAGAGCATCCCTACACAGCCTTCGAATCCTCCACCACCGACTGTTGGATGAAAACTTTGTGGAAGTCAATGGATGATTTTGGCATTACTATGGAGGACACCACTGCTAGATTCACCACACAGCGCACCAATGACCGATTCCTGATGGATCTTTTCTCTCAGCACGGATACAGTGCCACACTCTCAAGCAGCTGAATGTCATGCGAATGTTCCTAAATGTCATCACCGTGGCAGATATTGCAACAGCGGATGGCAAACAACTTCGCACCCAATCCTTCAACGGAACCAAAGTCGAACCCCACCTTCACCGAATGGAATGGCCCCGTCAACCCAAGTCCCTACCCCCGTCGTTGACTCTCGTCTGGCAGGGTGCCTTAAGAGAGTGTCTCATTGAGCAATACGGCAGCCCACAGAATCTACGCATTCGGCCCCACCTTATACCCGGCTTTGGAAGGAAGACCCCATCTCTTTCTGGCCATGGATGTGGAACCCAGAAACTGATACCCTGTATCACAGGGAAGGATTGCTTTGGACCCCCTACGAACGCATCAACCCTGGCAGACGCCGTGCACACTATCGGCGATCCACAGTTCCTCGCACATGGACAGTCCCACATCAACCCAACATTGAAGCTTCAACTCCCATCACCAGTCTCCCCTCGGCACCTACCCACACATCAATTGGTTACAGAACAGCATCAGTGTCCGTAACGTTGTGCAAGCCTCGCCCAACGAACCCGAACTTGTCCTACTCTTCAACCACTCCTCGTGCGACTCCGAGCCAATGAATTACTCTGACAGTGACGACTCCACCTCTGGACTCTCCGACAGTGACGATTCAACAGTGACGACATCTGCCTCGTACCAGCCACCCCCCCTGTGCTCCCAATCCCTCCAAGATGCCCTGGATCAGCTCCCACAGTCAGACCAATGGGCGCTAGGACACCTTCGCTTTACCGATGATGGCTCCCAGATTGCGAAATCCATCTTGACTGGATCCGGCATTCAGGTTAGCGACGGCTCCTACAAAGATTCCTTTGGCACTGCAGCTTTCGTCCTTGAAGGAGCCGACCACAAGGGACGCATCAACGGCCAGTTCTCTGTCCCAGGTTCCCCGGGTGACCATTCTTCCCATCGAAGTGAACTGGCAGGTATCATTGGGGCACTCATCGTGATGCGCACCATCTGTATTCTCCATGAAATCACTATGGGATGCATCACAATTGGTTGTGATGGCCAAGCAGCCCTCAATGCCCTTGAAACCCTCTTCAACCCCCAGTGCAATAGCAAAGACTTTGACCTCCGTGTTGAGGGCCGAGCTGTTATCGATGAGATCAGGGAACTGGGTATCGACGTTCAGTTCCGATGGTTAAAGGCCACCAGGACGACAGCCCTCGAGCCCTCCACATCCTCCCCCGGGACATGTTACAGGGAGCCCGACTGTACCACGGCTGCCTCGACCGCTGGGCAATCCTGAACATTGAAATGGATACTGCTGCCAAATCGCAGTGGACTCAGGATCACTCCATCCCGTGCCCTAATTTACCCTTCACCAACGAGCGCGTCATCTTTCGGCACAAGGTAAGAAACTGGCCCGTTTCCACCCCCGTGAGATGCACGAGGCCCTTTGGGAAGACAAAATCAAGGCACACTGGAAGCAGCGCGAGGAAAGAGTTCTTCACGTCGTCTATTCCGAGGCGGATTGGACAGAGCGTGGGACACTATCAACTGGGAGGCAATGGGTAGGGAATGAGGAAGGCACCACTTGGCATCCAAAGATTCATCACCAAAATGCAACAGGCCACTGTGGTGTAGGACGGCAGCTGCAACGCCGCCAATGGCAGGCTCACAGCGATGCCCACGGTGTGGAACACCGACGAAGACACCCTCCATGTGCTACGCTGCCAAGACCCAGATCCATCCAAAAGTGGAACCAGGAGATTTCCAAGCTGAAAACTTGGTTGCACAAGCGCCACACAGACCCCATGATGACCAAACAGATCCTGACCCAACTCCATCACTGGCAAAAGGGACACAACACCTCCCTCTGGATGGGATCTGGAACTCCTAGCACTGTAACGGGCTCCGTGCACAGGCCAAACTGGTTGGTGGAATTTTCTACTTGGCAGAATCGCAATCCCACTTTGCACTGCCCACGAGCTCCACTTACACTCCATTGGAAAACAAGGTGATGCACCAGCTGGGCAACTGCCTTGGCAAATGAAACTGTGGATGCTTCACTTCCGAATGTGGGAGCACAGGAACGATGCCCTACACGGTGCAAAACCAACCCCCACCCAACTCTCCCACCTCTCCACCCTCCGCCAGGAAGTCCTGAAAGAGTACTCCAAAGGTGATGCCACATTACCTCCCACCGACCGCTGGCGCCTCGACCTTGACTACAGAGAAATCAATCTCAACCTGTCCCTCCCAAAAACACTCCGCTGGCTGGAAACTATCAAACTGGCTAGGGCTGCCTATGGACGACTTCGCACAACATACCACCGCCGCACAACACAACAACTTCAACAATCAATGCACACCTACCTCCAAACTGGCCGAACCACGACAAATGAGTAACATGCTTTTCAAACCTGGGTATTGCCCCGCGCTCCAGGTGCTGCCCTTGTCAGCTTCTCCTGCACTCTCGTGCAGCATTGTCCACTAATGGGGGCCCATCCGGGCCCCTTGAGAATGACCTGAACTGTGCAGAATTTTATGTGGATGACGACTCAGCTGGTGGGGGCTTCCCCACCAATGCCCGCGTCAAAAAGCCACTCCGTGGCCATAGTTTGCTAAACTAACGAGTATTTTACACCCCATAGTGGCCGAGGACTTGCTGCTCGTCTGCTGTTGTTGTGACGCTGTATCCGCGATCGAATGGAGATGAGTTTTCGTAGTTGCGTCCACTGGAGATGCCTGTCCTGTTTTAATAGTATCGAAGTTGATAGTTGTGGTCGCTTGCAAGGAACGATCCGTGCTTTGGGAAATTGTCTTCGATGTCACAATCGTTGGTTGGCTGGTCTTCGTAGTCATGACCTGTTTGTTAGTGTTGAGTGCGGCGGGAAGGGCTGGCCATTGAGATTCGTCGCAAAGGATGAAATTGGTGCTTCCTGCCATTGTCGTGCTCAGTTGTTGTTGTGGTACTCCATTGCATCGCTGTTTCGAAGGTTTCTTCTTATTCGATTTCCGCATGGAGTGCTCCCATATGACCAAAGAAGTTTCGTGTGATGTTAAGACCGGTGGGAGTGGTAGCGGCTGAATTTCCACAGTTTTCTTCAGTGGTTTTGGTCGGTTGCCTCGAGACGACAGACGTTTCACAGAGCTGCGAGAGTTGTTCCGAGGTGGTGTTATGGCTGTTTCTTCAGCGACAGATTCGGTCCCTGTGGTGTCGAGTGTCGACATTGAAGCATCGTCATCAGCATTGGAGCCATTAATCTGCAGCCACAAGTCGGGTGCCGTAGTAAGAGCAAGGAAACTGTTGTCATTTGTGGTTGTCGCTCCTTCGACGGAGGTTGGCAACGTGGCCTTGTTCTGTGGGGTTGTTTTCCTTCCACGGCAGATCAGATGATATCCATCATTTGCCTGTTGCTCCATGTCGTGGTGGTTGATGTCCATGTTGAATGACCGCGCTTTGCCATTGCTACTTGACGATGAATTCGACGGTTTCTGGACCGTTCGAGGCATAGTCAATGATGATGCTGTGGTACCAGGTAGTCGGCTCGTGGTTCCTGTTGTTTCTGAGCTGATTAATATAGGGTTCCGACGGCGAAATGGACCAAAAGGCGCCATGGTGGACCTTTTCAGCTTGGATGGTTGAAAAACGGCAAATTTACTATAGGATAAACAGTACTAATTTGAGAGTCAGTGTGCGTCCTGAAAGGGCGTTTCCAGTTCGCTTGGATCTGGAATTGTACTGGCGGGCTCCTGTAACATTATCCAATCCAGTAGCTGCCGCGTCCTGGCCTTTGCAGCTCACCACTTTGCTGTCGGTGGGCTCATTGCTGGCATCCAAGTACTTCAGTTTCGATGAGAGAATCAAGAAGGAGGAAGCGCATCCAGGAGTCACACTTCCTTTATAGACCTGCAAGACGGGTTCCAGCATTTTTAGGAATATTTGCTCGGTGAGGGTAAAGGAAGAAGTGTCTGTGACCAAGTCGCCAATGACCCAGTGCCGGTACAGGGTGGATATATCATGTACCATTTTGGAGGCAGATCCAATCTTTGTGGTCACCTGTTCCTTTTCGTCGAGCTCCACAATCATTCTGAAAATTAGGTTGCGAATGGTGGTTTGGCGCACGCATGCATGGTGGTATGATGCCACTGAGTAATGGTTGCCGGGGCGTGGGTTCTTCAAAATATGTCCATTGCTTTGGTTCTTTGCGAAAACGGATGTGTTCATCATACGGTGTGCACGGGCGGACATCCCATGACGAATGGGGTACTTAGACAACAGGAAGCTGAAGAAACTGTGACAGACTGGCCCCACGCCACCAAGGTAGCCGAAACACTGGTAGGAAAGAGTCCCCTGTGATGGAATACCAATCAAATAGTACCTGTCCTGTTCAGTCTTCATGTATCCGCGACAGACGAGTTCAGCCATCATTGCGCCCACCATCTGCTTGTCGTATCTGGGGCAGGTCCAATATGTTTTATTCAAATCATCTCTTTCGCCCAATCGCTGTATATTTTCAGCGGGAGTGCTAAATGGGTCAAATGGGCTCTTGTGGTGACGATAGAATCTGACGTGTTTGAGTAGGTTTCGTATAGGGTTCCAACGTTCCATAACGGGCTGCAGGGTGAAACAGGAAAGTGATGAAGGTATTTCCTTTTGCTTGATAAGGAACTGGCGAGGGTGTAAAATACTCATTAGTTTAACAAACTATGGCCACGGAGTGGCTTTTATGACGCGGGCAAGTGGTGGGGAAGCCCCCACCTAGCTGAGTCGTCATCTACTTATTTGCCCAATCAACATGACCTCACCCACTGGCCCAACGTGGAGCCAGCACCAAGTAGACAGATGCCCTGGGTAGGGGGGTGAGCACATTGATAGGGAACCTGCAGCGCAAAACCTGGGTTACAGGGGCTTACACAGGATTTTTGTCGGTATTGAAACCATTATCACCAAAGTGCGACGGGATACAGCTTACAATTCAGCTTTACAGCTTTACAATTAGCAGGCTTATTCTAGAAAATAATCAATAACTGCTCACTTATTTGGAAATACAAACTTTACATCTCTTAGATCCTTAGACTAGTCAATGCACAATGGTATTGTCGCATGGTAGCATGCGAGGTTATGAGATGTTACTCACTCTTATTCTTATATGTCTATCCCTTATGGTTGTCAATGGATTGCGCTACTCCTTGATGCAGATTGCTCCAGAGTTTCTTCTTGCACTCTTCATCGGTAGTCCTTCCCCTTATTGCAACTTAATTCCCTTGGATTCGCTCGTAAGCAATCCTCCTCTTGTTGGTGATTCGCTCGTAAGCAATCTCCCATTCCATCCTGTCGTCGATCGAAATCGCGATGAGGATCCTATCGATGGACTCCTATGGGAGTCCACCTTTTACTATCAGCCAAGCGCTAAAGAAGCCGCTACTAATACTGCTAATTCTACTGATACTACTGTTATCTCTATCACCGACAAAGCCTTACCTCATCACACCTTGCCTCTCGTCGGCCGCGACAACAGAGGTCGCGATGGAGTTGGTCGCGATGGAGTTAACAGAGGTCGCGATCATCGAGTTAACAGAATTCATCGAAAAATGAGCCCCGTCTGCATATATAAGGCTCGGCTTGTGTGTCATGCCTTGAGTCATGCTTCGGGAGCCATTTCACCCTCTATTATGGAATCGAATCACCTGAGCTTAAGTCTTTTCTTGAGTCATGCTTCAGATCCTCACTTTTTCATTAACTCGACGACGAACATCCACACGGATGACAACAACAATCTCGATCGCTCGTGTTGTTGTTGTTGCTTACAAAGAACTGGCATTGGTCGTTTGAACTGGCTTGCAGTTGGTCGTTTGAACTGGCTTGCAGTTGTTCTAATTATTCAAACGACCGATCCGCACGACGCGACCGATTCGCCGAACTCGCGATCGAAGGATCCAAACCCAAACGACGCGAAGAACAACAATAAAGCTCATAAATTCCATCTTCGATTGACTCGATTGATTGGATATCCACTGCTCTCCTCCTCCTGTTGCCATTGCTCTTGTTGCCATTGCTGCACTGTTGACCTTGTTGATTTTCACTGCCTCCTATTCCATCAGCTATTAATGGACCTTGACGACGCTTCCTCTGCCTCAGCATCTTCATCTTCAACAGCAGCGCCAGCATCAGCATCCTTGTAGCATACTGTTCCAGTCCAACAAGGCTTCAGACAAGCCTTCTTTGAATCTGATCCAATCATCCACCACGATCCTCACAACCATGACTACTGCACCATGACCGCAGTCCAATCCAGGAGCTCCTCCAGCACATTGGGAAAACCAAAGAGAAAACCAAGCTTACAGAAGCCCCTCGCTTGGAGGTATCAACCACACTGAGCCTGGACAGGATCTGGCTCAGATGGACTGGGAAAGGAACCTCAAAGCACCTATGCCTCAGGGGTTTCCATGGTGACGACCATCTGAAACATCACACCACACTCCAGCCTATTCGAATTGGCATGCAAGAAAGACTGAAGATTCACCAGTCTACTATTCTCCACTCTTACTAAGAGTCAGATGCTCTCTGGGTCTCATTGCAGCCCTCTATCGCTCTTTGAAGAGTATGATGACAGAGCATGGAAAGGTAAAGGGGTCTTCAAGCTTCTTGTGTGGGAAGATCTTAACTACTCACATGATTCAAAACAATCAGACATGTTCACTTGCTCCTGGAAGGTCTAGAGTTTCTATGATTGGAAAAATGGCAATCAGTGACCTCACACAGTCAATGGGGTCAGGACATCATCCGATGCCAAATGGGGACGTCTCAAAGCAACGCCGACATCCTGTTTGCCAGTATGAATCTAACCAAGCCGTTGCCTGGTCGGGAAAGGCTGTCTTGAACATCCTGACACTGATGCACTCCAGGCAATAATTGAAATCATATGATTCCCTCGGCCAAGCACAATGTGGCCCCAGCTTTTCTCTGGCTCTTCCTGCAGAAAGATATTACCGACTTCTCTCAGCAAGATTGAGACCCTCAAAGCAATGCTTCTTCTCTTGGACATCACCAATTCCCTGGGGAAATGTTCCCATTATGTTGTCGATGCCAAGCAAGCTCATCAAGAGACTTCGATTGAACTTTATGTTCAGTGATACCATTGCACTGAACTAACCAGCACATACCTGAGAGGTCTCCTTGGATGTGGTGTCCATACTTTCGACCCAAGTCCATGAGCTTGTTGTCAAGAGTGACATCAACGGATTTGATAGACAACTATGGAATAAACAATTGAAGCACTCACACATCTTGAATGACTTGGATGACCTCTATCGGGATCCTCATAACTCAAGGCAAAAAACTTATGAGCGCTGCCCAACATCTGTGGATCCAAGGGAATCCCAGCCAAAGCTTCCAGGCAGCAATTGACATAAAGCAGTTTGAGGCAAAAGTTGGGAGTCTCCCCAGAGATCGATAACAGTGATCAGCCAGTGGCGTTGACCCGTGCCTCGTGGAGGCCTCTGTTTGATGTGGAGCTAATGATAATCAAAGAAAACGATCCAGAATGTCCAAGCGAGGTGCCTCCAAGGACAACGGTCTCGAGTTGCTGAAAACAAACTCCAAGCTCACAACTCTTTATCAAAGAAAGCTTGCTTCCATGCCCTCAAGGAGACACATTTCCGATGATGTGCAAACACACCATTCTGTTGATTGGAAGGTAGTTGCATAAATATGTCGCAACTGTGGAAGGTATCTCCAAAGGCACCAGTGCCGATTTCACCAGTGAACATCGTGGTTTTCCGCAAGTTTCCTTACCAAGTCACCCTCCTTCTGGTGGCAATGCTACTTCACCACCAGCTGCTCCAGATTCTGCTCCAATCACTGCTGGTGGCAACCTTGCTTTTTCCACCATGGGATTACCTATGTCCGCTGCTGATGTCCCTGTTCAAGCCACTGATGAGTTTATACACGCCAGTCCCAATGTCGGATTTGATTTTGATTCTATGCAGGGCAACATGGCAGCAGTCGATCTCAAGTTCGTATGAGACCTCCGCTCTCTTGAGCTAACTCAATGGGGCTTTCCAATGTGATGCTTCGGCAGAATAACACACTTGGCAACAAGTGTTTCTCATTGCCTATTCTTTTGCCCCATTTGTGCCCTTCTATCTCGGGTCTATTCCTTCTCATGTATTGGAGGGAGAAGATGAGTCTGCTATGCAGACATTTATCAAATACACTTCGAATTCCAGCCCTGATTCTTGGAGGGAGCAACCTTTCTTCAGTCTCACCGCTAAAATGGTTGATGTTGTCCTCTGCCATATCTTTCCCCACCATATCCTCATTGGACTATGTCTCCGGGTGCGGATGTGTGTTTGTCTTTCTTTGGTTTTACAACTTGCTTCTAAAAGTTCAAAAGGTTAACCATTTGTTGTTGTGAGTTGTTGTTGTTGCTGCTGCCGCCGCCGCCGCTGCCCTGGATTCTCGCAGTGGAATTCTTCGGATTCCCTCTCGTGCTGCTTCTTGGCCACTAATGCTGCCGGAATCCAGGCTAGCAAAATCCAAACTAGCAGAGAGCCTTTTGTATCCGTTGACTTGGTGAAAGGATGGGGTCTGCCGGAAACCAAGCCTAGCAGAGAAGCCTTGTATCCGTTGACTGGGAGAAGGATGGGGTCTGCCGGAATCAGGCTAGCAGAGAGCCATCCTCGTGCGCTGGTAGCTCCTACCCAGAGAGGGTTGTGGTCTGCCAAAATCCAGGCTACGCGCACACGCACGTTTTATCCGTTTGACTTGGTGAACGGGAATGGGGTCTGCCGGAATCCAGGCTAGCAGAGAGCCTTCACTGTGCGCTGTTAGCTCCTACCAAGAGGGTTGTGGTCTGCCAAAATCCAGGCTAGCAGAGAGTGTATCCGTTTGACTTGGTGAAGGATGGGGTCTGCCGGAATCCAGGCTAGCAGAGAGCCTTCCGCTGTGCGCTGGTAGCTCCTACCAAGAGGGTTGTGGGTCTGCCAAAATCCAAGCTAGCAGAGAGCCTTTGTATCCGTTGACTTGGTGAAGGATGGGGTCTGCCGGAATCCAGGCTAGCAGAGAGCCTTCCGCTGTGCGCTGGACCGAGAGAGGGTCTGCCAAAATCCAAGCTAGCAGAGAGCCTTTGTATCCGTTTGACTTGGTGAAGGATGGGGTCTGCCGGAATCCAGGCTAGCAGAGAGCCTTCCCGCCGTGCCGCTGGTAGTTCTATCTAAGATAGGGTTGTGGTGTGCCAAAATCCAAACTAGCTATAGAAGGAGACCAGAAAATGGAGGCTAGCCACGAATCCCGTCTGACTCCCGCTCCACTCAGAAAATTTCGAGTATAGTCTGGCCAAAAAGGAGGCTAGCACGGATCTGTTTGACTCCTGTTCCCAACTCGAAAGTTTCGCAATTGCCAAAAGGAAGGCTAGCACGGATCCGTTCGCAGAAAGTATGAAAAAAAGGAGGCTAGCAACGGATCAGTTGACTCCTGCTCCCACTCGAAATTTTCGCAGTAAGTCTGCCAAAAAGGAGGCTAGCACGGATCCGTTGACTCCTGCCAAAAAGGAGGCTAGCACGGATCCGTTTGACTCCTGCTCCCACTCGAAATTTTCGCAGTAAGTCTGCCAAAAAAGGAAGGCTAGCACGGACTCGAAATTTTCGCAGTAAGTTCTGCCAAAAAGGAGCTAAGCACGGATCTGTTTGACTCCCTGAATCCCACTCGAAAAGTTTCGCAATTGCCAAAAAGGAGGCTAGCTAGGATCTGTTTCGCAGTAACTCTGCCAAAAAAGAGGAAGGCTAGCACGAATCCGTTCGCAGTAAGTCTGGCCAAAAAGGAGGCTAGCAGGGATCCGTTGAGTCCTGCTCGCAGTAAGTCTGGCCCAAAAAGGAGGCTAGCAAAGATCCGGGACAAACATTCTCCCACTCGAAAGTTGCGCAATAAGTCTGCCAAAAAAAAGGCTAGCATGGAACCACGTTACTAGCAAGGCATCCATTGGCCTGGTGTCGGTAGCTCGAATTGCATCGAGCTAGCAGAGAAGGTCAGTCAAGGTCAAGCACTTTCTAGGCTAGATAGAGTTTGTCAGGTTGGTGGCTCCTATGGTCTGCCAGATTAGGGGCTAGCAAGACACATTAAACCTTGACTGCTTCATAGTAACAGTCCAGTCCACTAGACACCAAACCAAGAACCAAGCAATGTTTTGCCTTTTTTGGTTTCGAAAGAATGCAGTCTGCCAAAAGGAGGCCACTCGAAATTTCTGCAAGTGCCGAAAATGAGGCTAGCAAGGATCTGTTGACTCCTGATCCCACTCAAAATTTTCGCAACGAGTCGAGTTTCCGCCAAAAAGGAGGCTAGCAACGGATCCGTTGAGCCTGAGCCAATCATTGAATCTGCCGGAATCCAAGCTAGCAGAGAGGTCAGTTTTTGTCAGTTGGTAGCTCCCATGGTCTGCCAGAATAGGGGCTAGCAAGACAACATAAACCTTGACTGCTTCATAGTAACAGTCCAGTCAACTCGACACCAAACCAAGATGCAAGCAATGTCTCGCCTTTCTGGCTTTGCCAATGGGAAAATCCCAACCAAGACCTAATCAAACTCGTTACTCTATAAGCCCTCGAGCACAAAGGTTCCTTTATGTGGAGCACCCAACGAGCCCCCCTACAGGCATACATGTCGAGTTGCACAATAGAGAATCATCCAAAGAGCCTGGTTGGAAACATAGGGTTGTATTCGCCTTTCATAACCTTAGAGAGGTGAGTTTCACTGTCATTTTGATTGTTGGGGTAGATCATGAGGTTGTCTGCATTGCTGGAGGAACCTCGTTCTTGGTTTCCTGCTTCGAGAAACCGCTTGACTTGCATCCTTTCCCGGCCTTAATGACTATACTGGGATCAGTTCCGTGCTATTTTGACTCTGGATGTTTCACCGGAAGGATTGTAAACTTGGCTAGGGGGGGTGTTGGTTGATGGCAAAGAAAAAGCGGCCGACATATACAAGCTAGGGACTCAGTTTCCCGGTCCCCTGTGTGCTGGGTTGTGTCGGCAAGCCTCTGTCCAGCCATCTGAATTTCAGTCCCCACCCTGTTTTGACGCCAATGATTGCATTTAAACCACGACTCTTCTTGATCAATGCCCAGTAACCCTCAGGCAGCCTTCATGGTCGGGGGATTGTCGGCACTGGTTGTTTCTTGGTGGTGTTACATGCGATGTTTGACTGGCTCAGAGATGTGGAGCACCGCAATTTCTGATGCAACAAACCCCTGGTCCGGGAGTGACTTAGTTCACTTGGGGTAGTAACGTCATGATTTGTGTTCGTGATCATCCAGGGATGGACGATCTTACGGAAAGAATGGATAAGTCAAATGCCCTCGTTTTCTAACACATTTGTATCTCTCCCAATCCAAACAACCCCCAATTTTTTTTAGGGAGCGCATGAGACCAAAACATACGACGAGTTTGTGGTAATGGTCACAAGGGCCGGGGATGGTGGCAATCCCCATTTGGTATATACAGCAGACAGATACTATATCCCTCGTGAAAAGCTTGGGCTTGGAAACTTGGTCTCCACGTATAGTTATGGTACCAAGGAGTACATGGAACTTGGATTGGATATACTCCTTGATCGTATCAATCTTTCAGCAGCTTTCGACGAGCACTTTACTTAAGATATGCGAAGAACTCAAGATAAAAAGCGGGGAAACTTCCAGGTGAACTTTGGTGTTTCTGGGGGGCAGAACATGGAACCACGGAAGGACAGAGCCTTGAATCTAAAGCACAAGGGAAGGACCGTCCCGAGGATTCTTGATGGCACCGTAGACACTGAAGGAGAGCTTTTGCATGGCCTCGTTTGTGGCTTGAGGTGGGTACGATGATTGGCAAACTCATGATGATAGAATTATGCCAGGATGAATTTCTTGATAAGAATCCCCAATCCCGCCCATCTCTCTCAAGAAAAAAAAAAAAAAAAAAAAAAAAAAAAACAAAAAAAAAAAA
>CAICTM010002141.1:0-17893 GCA_903772945.1 Seminavis robusta
GAGGCAAAGAGAATAGGGAAAGAGAATAGGCACTTGAGGAACTAAAAAGTAGTAAGTGAAGGAGGCACACAGGAACTAAATATGAAATCTTGTTAGTCATTTAGTAATTTCATGCACCCACGTGAAGCCGAAGGCCTGCCAAACGAGGTTTTCTTAGAAATTCCTCCCCTCTCACAAAACCGTTAACCAAGAAACCGGAACTATCCAGAGTCATCCAGACGACCTGACGGTTTCCGAACGCTTCGTTCGCCGAAACACTTAAAACGCCGCAAACAAACATTCATTCTCAAACAAAAACACCCACCAGCTCATCTCACTTCTCAGATACAGCCTTAACTTATCAGGTATCACGAGCAAATACACCAAGATTTCAGCTTCACCAACATCATCAAGACAGAGAGGAATCAACACAAACAGGACACCGACAATCTGAGAATGGCAGGTGAAAGTCGTGAGCGAGAAGAAGATGGCGCTGAAGAAACTCGACTTGTGCGACCCCGCAGCAGCGTTTCCACACTTCCTCGTTGCGTGATTGGTCTTGCTTACCGCAACAGAAAGCATCGCTTCTTTGTTCCTGCCACCAGTAACAATTTTGCTGGGATACCTTTTTCCTTCGTTATGGTGGATAGCGGTTGCAACAGCTTCCTGTTGCCATTTCCCCAGCGGGAAAAGGATGATGGCACATTCGAGATTGACATGGGAGCTCTGGAGCCTTTTCTTGGCCACCAGTTTAGGTGGTCTATCTCTGGTTCAAGCGGAACAGGGGCAGTTGGGTCAAAAACTCTGCGTATCGAGAATCGCAACAATAGTGTGTCTGTTGGATCAATGCAGTTGGCCTGTTCAAGTCCGGTGCCGTTGGATTATCTCCGATTCCATCTGGGAAGTGAAGCCGCAAATGCGTTGAAGAATCATGCGAAGGTGTTGCCTGACCATAGGCAGGCCCTCCAAGATTTCTTGACTGCTCTTAATGGTCAAGTTTCCAAGGAGCGAAAGCATGTACTGCTGGGACAGTACTACTTGGATCAGGTTTGTTGCATCCAGAGAGGTTCTGTCATGTTCATGGTTGACAGGGACATCAGAGATCCCATCAATATTGCCCAAGTAGCAAACCAGTGTGATGAATTCGCATACCCTCTAGTGGGAAACTTTGATGGATTCGATGACCTCGAAGATGAAGATCATGACGGGGATGACAACGAAAACCGCCGCTTGTCATGGGATCCAACCGACTACATTGATGAAGCTGATTAGTTGCTAGCTAGTAGCTAGTAGGAGAGATTGATTGCCAGCTAGCCACGCTTGCCGACAGAGATGTCAACCGGTGTAGGCGGGTTTACGACCTTCACGTTTTACTCGTGAAAGTGGAGTCGGCGCATGTTGGTATGTTTTGAATATCGTAGGGTGCAATATTTTCATTTGCGCAATGTCAACAATTCCACAGTCTACATGGACGGACCTTGAATGCTTCGAAAGCTGATCGGAGTCTTTGTTCCGCATGGGCCTTGGACTCTTGTTTTGGTTTGGTTCCGAATTCTCTGTGTCCATGTTTATGGATATGAAGTAAGGTGCGGCATGAAGTTAGACTTAATAGTATTCGAAGTTGATGAATTTGTATCGAAGTTGATGAATTTGTATTGAACTTGTGCCAAGTTGTTCTCTCAATAGCTGATGATGCCTACTCGCTGGATATTGGTGCGGCATGAAAAAAAGCTACCAGGTGAAACTAAAGCTGATGATGGCTACTAGTAGCTAGCTATTGGTGCGCTCAATCGCCGCGGAGCTATGAGTGGGTCGCTCAGTCGCCGCGAGGCTATCAGAGGTCCCTTGGTCCTGGCAGGATATAACGAAGAAGACCGTCGTTAAATCTTCGGAAACTCGGGGGAATCTGAAATTAAGGTCGGTCCCCCGGTCCCCCAAATCAGCTTTTTTGTTAAATCTTAGGGGAATCTTAGATTAAAGACGGTCCCCCGGTCCCCCAAAATCGACATTTACTATAGGAAAAACAGTAGGGGACCAACGGGACCCGAGGGGGTAATAATAGTTTCGCCATATCACAAGGTTGCACACTTGCTCTTTGGCTCCACGCGCTCCGCTTACCCCCTCGGGTCCACCAGGTCTTTTTTTAATTAAATTTTAAATTTCCGAACTCGGCACGATCTCTCAAACAAGCCATAACCAGACCGATCTGGCTTGGATGTACTACTAGCTCTAGCTAGCTAGTAAGGCAGGATACTACCAGTAAAGCATCGGAACAAGCATCGGACAAGGCAGGATACTACAAGGCATCAGAAAAAAGAACAAGGCAGGATACTACAAGGCATCGGATACCCACCAGTACGGAAGACGAGAGCTCACTATCATGGGCTATCGCTACATGGAAAAGCTAGTTTGTGAATTTCAAGAAGATGATAAGACTAGGCTACAACGACTTGAAGTACTCCAGTTTGGTGTTATTCAACAAGACTGTGGCCGGTCTACGAAAGGGTGGTTTGAACTTTTCATGGGTTGACACAGTCTTGGAGACGTCCAAGATTATCGAAGAGACTACATTGATGCGCGAGCAGACGAAGGCGGATGAGGCTCGATACAAGCAAGACCTTGTGCATTGGCATCTATCAGATGATGACAAGATGATGTATCGGATCCCTAATCAGGTTAAGACCTTTGCACAGTTTCGGGACAAGAAGAGCTGCAAGGTGAAGGATTATACTATCGAAATAGTTACCAAGATGTACCGATTGGATCAAGTCAACAGGAAGGAGGTTTGCTTAGAAAAAAATGATTAGTTTGCTTTGTTACGGGGTGACTTAGGTTCGTTCTGGGCTTTGCCGGCCATAGAATAGGAGATTGGGTTGTTGCATGCACCACACATAAGGCCGTCGTCGTCCATTGTCGACAATCCAAGTCATTGTTCTTGTGTTTGTGTGTGACGATTCGATTGCTCATCCTCTCTCTCGTTGATACCAGTATCCTGTAGTCACTTGGAGCGGAATGCCGTAATATGGAGCGAATGCGGATCGTTATCAGCGAACCTTCAGAACACAACTCGACGATGGCGGATTTGCAACTACAGTGGTTGCGGGACAACCCTGAACGCTGGAACCGAGAGCAACTACAATGGCTGCAAGACTGGACGATGAGTGGTGCCCAGAAGAGCCGGATTGGTTGCCTTGGGTGTGAGATTTTGAACTAAGTTTGTAATTACTAATCAAAGAACTTTCGCCACTCTTCAGGAGTGTTGTCTGGCAATTTCCCCATCTTCTCGATCTCGCGAAATGCAGGGAGCTTCAATTTTCTTTCTAGTTTGCTGTGAGTGATGAGTTTGTCTTTCTCAAATTGAAGGGTTTGTCGTATCTTATCTTCTGCTGGTTTTGCGATCCTTCTAATCTCTTCTTTGTTGTCGGTGGAAGGGAATTCATCTGCATGCATCAACACAAACCTTACCGCGCGTTTCATCGAGCCAAACTTGTTGATGATTGTTCTCTTATCAGGTTTGGACAACTCCTCCCATGAACCACTTCTCTGGTCCAATGCATAACCTGCGCGATAATCCTCGGCGAAAAAGGCGGTGGTCAGTTCTGTCAGTGATGCGAGCTTTCCTTCCGTGTTGATTGAAAACTTGATGAGGCCTTTTGGTTTGTTAGTTGGTTTTGGGGGGGCTTCTCCTACAAGGTTTTTCTCAAGTCGTTGGATGGCTTGGTTCATGGTGCACAGTTGCCCCACGATGAAGGAACTGGTGATCCTGCTTTCGTTGTGGATTGCATTGCGGATGTCATTGACCTTATGCTCGAGGCTTTGGAGTCTCATGTGGTTTGCGTGAGCCAGTGAGGACAGGGCATTGAAGTGATCGATGATGCATCGGGGATCCATTAGGATTTGGTTTCCAATCGATGCGCCGCCATATAAGGAGAAGTTTTCGATCGGTAAGGCTGGCATGTTGCGGGCTAGGAAGGCTTTGCGGGCTTCATCAATCCAGGAACTCAGCAAATCGTCGGCTTGGACTTTAACCAGCGCTTGGTGGATGCGACAGAGGAAGGGATTGTCTCGAACAGTTGAGCTGGTGAAACCCTGAGACGTGTCATCTTCAACCAGTCTAGCAAGTGGATGGCATTCGAGGATCTCACAGAATTCATTGTAGCGTAATAGCAAAGTCATCACTAACAACTCTTGAACTTGCGGGCTCCAGAGTTTCTCAACATCATCTTCAAACAGCAGATTGGTGAAATTTTTTAGAGTGTCGACATCTGTTTCAATGTCATCGAAGGTGGGAGGTTGACCACCGACAATCGTGTCGCCAACCTTGGTCGTCCAGTTTGCCAAAGCTTTACCGGCCTGGTGTGACATCTTCAGTGAGCCAGTGATGTAATCGAACACCGAGTGGAGGCCACCGACCGACCAACCAGTTCGAAATATTCCAGCCATGCCATTCAATGAGAGGCATTCTGCCATGTCTTGGTTGGATCCTTTCCGGTTGGAATGGGAAGAGAGCTCCTCATTGATTTCATCAGCTAACACCTCAAACGTGCTGCGCAGCTGGTCGAAAAGTTTGGTCCATGCCTTGGAAACACCGCTGTCGGATCTGCCGGCTTTCGTCTTCAGCGCAGCTTTGGAGAAAATTGGAAAGATGTACTCATTGTTGCAACCATTCAATACCAGTAGGTGGAGAAGAGAAAAGTAGAAGTCTTCGAGAATGCCATCTCTATGGGGATAGATGGGAAGGGTCTGCTGTTCATTGTCCTTCTGGCGCTGGCAGTACGTGGCAACGACTTGGTAGTTGTAGGTGAGTTCATTCACCTCGACGGCTTTCGTATCTGTTGCTTTTATGAGGGATATTTCACTACCACGGCCACAGCAGTGGTAACTTGCATTCAACAGATGCCAGAACTCAGCATATTGTGGTATTTTGAGCCAAATGCATGCGGTTGCCAGTGCTTCGCGGTCTCGTCGAGTGCTACACGCCTTCTCTTCTGTTCGTTTGCCGGTTGCTCGGTTAGACTCGCGATAGAATCCTCTGAGCTTCTGTAGCAGCTGCTTCCAAAGACCTTGTTGAAAGATGGGAATGGCGGTCTCGGTTCTGAACTTGTCGACAAAGTAGGTTTTGATTCCAGAACAGTACTGCTCAGAGGTACTTGCTGCGAGCTTCGTTTTGTTGCCCATGAAGTAGATGAAATTTCCAAAAAGTTTATCCCAGAATTCAAAGATGGCTTTGTCTGTTGTCTGCTGGGGGATGCCATGATAAGGGATAGCGGTGCCTTCGACCACATCGATTCCAACTTGGCGGCAGTATCCTTTGAGGAAACGGTTGAAATAGTTGAAGGCTTTCTTCTGTCTACCAGCTGATGAAGTGAAGAGGCATGTTCTCGCATCGACAGTGAAGAAGGCGTTGGTTTCATCTTCGTCCTCAGACGACGTCGGTGTGATCGCTGGCGCCATCGAGCTAAGATCGAGTAAAGGAACAACAATGGATAATGAACGTAGTATGGTGATGGTATTGGTATCAAGTTTCTCACTGGGTTGGCGGTGAATCGGTATGGGTGGATCGGCGTGCGTTTCAGGCGTTGGAATGGTGGATCGGAGTGCGTTTCAGGCGTTGGAATCGTGGATCTGGCAAGGCCTGGCAAAACCAGTCTGGGTCCGGTAAAGAAGAAGTAAAGTAACACTGTAGTTGGCGTGTGCGACTGTTGGATTAGCTTCTTCGAATAATTCGACTGGTCGATAGATGTGCCAACTGGAGTATTCGAAATGAAAGAAATCATGTCCCACGAACAAGCCTGTCCCAACGTCCCAACAAAACGAACAGGCATGATTTGGGATCCAGAAATGATCGGACTAGCTGGCCCTACCGGTACCGGCACCGTGCATGATGGTGTTCAGTGCTTTGATGGCACAGGGGCAGGGGTAAGACGAGGCTGCCCACATTCTGATACCAGAGGGAACTGAAAGGGATAGCTTGCGCCGAAAACTGGGTATGCTGCTGTATCAAGTCGATCAAGTCGGCCAAGATTCTCGCTCTGGGACAGGATTGGATGACGATCGCTGCCGCAGATCACATGAATGCAGCCACCAAAACGGTGACACCAATTTTCTCCCTGCTGTGATTGATTCCCCACCACCGATGCCCTTCTATTTAGTATTTATTCTCGACTTCATTATTTTATCTACAAGCAGATCTTCCAACACTAAATACCAGCAGAACTTTCGAACTGCAATTAGCTCACAATTTTTGGAACCTCCAGTTGTACACCTTAGAGCTATGGATGCCAGAATATGTTAGATTGATACCTCTCTTGCTCGAAGCAGGAATTTTGCATGGCTGTCCATGGAATACGGGTCGATCTGCCTGACTACATACGGTACCTGGTACCGGTTCAACCGTACGGCAGAAGGGAGAGGTGGGACACCAAATAGCATCACAGCTATCATACGCTATAATCGAACGTGCCAGTCAAGGAAGAACGGATCCAAGATCACAGTTCCACAAACAAGCAAAGAAGCGACGCTCAAAAGCAGAGCATTGGTGTCCGGCTACATAGAGTCGAGCGTCTTCGTAGTTGCTGTATTTCTACAAGCTAGTGTACCGGTGCAGACGGCTTCGAACCTTGCACAACCCCATCCACGGCCGGCTTGCGAGTATAACTACGGGTAGCTAGAATTTGTACCTTCGACACTTCTTGTGCTAGTAACAGACTAAATAGAAAACTTTGATCTATGCATGTACGCTGCGCATTGCCCAGAAGCTAGGGTATGCAACAGATTCAATCATTCGATTCGATTCGTCGCATCAGCCACACGCGATTTTATAAGCAAGACAAACAGAAACCGCCCCCCCCCCGAAAGAATATGGGACAATCATGACAAGGCACTATGCTTGCGTTTGCTTCCACAACGAGCACTCTTTCTGCTAGCACGCTGAGAAGTGTTGGGCGATTGACTCCATTTGGCTGGATTTTCACGGAGAAGCCCATAAAGAATGTTGAATCTGTCCTCCTCTGTGGCTGGTCGTTTGCGCACGCTTTGCCCAAACATCAGTTCAGCGTCTTGGGGACCGGCTGGGACTGGATCCGCGTGAAGGCACAATTCAGACATTTGAACCATCTCTAGCAGATCTAAAAAGTGGGCATTGACAGCTTCTTGACTCCGAGCATATTCCCGACCACACGCATTGAGTGCAGTGTAAAAGGGCAGCAAGTCTTGACTCGGACCCACTTTGAGGCAGTTGTCGCCATTTGGATTGTCATCAGTGAGGCAATCACGAAAATCGACATATTCAAGTCTTGTATTATTCTGGAGAATGTTCAGCAGAATTTCATGGTATCCCTTACACTTGTCTGGATGATTCTCTTCTATAGCACATCCAAACCCGGAGATTCGGCAGGTGTCCAGTGCTTTTAGGATTGGATCCAGACCCTTGGCTGTCGTGTCGCTCCTTACGACCAAAGATAAAATCGTTATTGAAGCATCGTCACGAAGGCACCGGCAGATTGTGGGTACAGCAGCATCAACATCCGTGTCAAACCCCAAATCCAAACCTTCAAGACGAGGCATCGACTTCAGGCATTGTTCCAAGAAGCTGACCGCCAAGGGACTGTTTGGACACCGAGCAAAGTTCAGCACCAGGAATACTGGCTTCCACTGGGACAACATCCGCTTCCAAGTTTCTGTGTTGAAGCACAATGAATCCCCCAGTTGATCGTGGGAAAGCTCTGGGAAACCAAGAACAACAGTCTGGATGCTCTTGTTTGAAACGATTCTGCGGACAACTTCTAAAAAGGCATTCAGTTCCCAATTTTCACCCGGGATTTCGACGCTCTTGAGAGCCTTGCCGTCCAACATTGGTGCCATGCCCGCCACTGCCGTCAAGTCCAATGCGTTCCGTTTTGTGCTGGAATTGTCGCGAGCCGATGGAAGCCGACGAGCCAATGTCAAGTCATAGGGCAACACAACCTGACTAACAGTTGTCTTCCCTGCCATCACACCAAACATGTTTTTGCTAAACTCTTGACTGTATTTCCAGCTGAGGACTGAGCACAAACACGCCGGAATCTCATAGTCTGGACCTTTTGGCACCAGCAGTTCTGGATTGATTTCGGCGAGGGCAATGATTTCACTTTCGGTGGGTCTATCGGGTCCTGGTCCTTGAGCCACTGCCAGTTCAAGTGCCCTTTCATCAATCAAGGCAGGACGTTGCTTGGCAAGAAAACCAACCACTCCTGGCTTGGCTCCACATTTGAGGACGTTGGCAAATAGTTGTTCAGTCAAGGCTTCCGGATACAATTCATATCTAGTTTTGACAGTTTCCAAATCTGCCTTTGCCATCAATGCCATCTCCAGTGGCTGACTCTTGGAAACGGTCCAGTTGCTGGTTGGGACTGGGTTGTCGATGGCAACAAACAGAACTGTGAAGTCTATGGAATCGTTTCGTCTGGCTTCATCACTCCGATCATGTTCGGACAGTGCGCGTTCTGGTTGAGATCTCAATTCGTGAGCATTGTTGCGATCTGATTCTGGTTGCCGTCCGGAAGCTCTTGTATCGCTGCTTCCGTCAAGAGGATGGTTTGCACTTGAAGAATGATTGGGAGGATGCTCCCATCGACCAGGAGGAAGACTTTCCAGGCCACTACGAGGAGGACGATCATCATGATGTCGACCACGTGACGAGTCCTCCCGTCCGCTTGACGAATGAGAAGGTGCCTCCCATCGACCAGGAAGAAGACCTTCCGAGCTAACACGAGGAGGATCATGAAGAGGAGGACCATCATTATATCGACCATCATTAGGATTAAAATGATTGCCCCACTGACCACGACGAGGACGAGAAGGAGGTCGATCGCCTCGAGGACTTTCCCATCGTTGGTGTTGATTGTGGTTGTCTCGATGGTAATGCTGCCGCCTATTGTCGGACATGGTGAAAGGAGTTGGAATAGTAATGGGAGAAGCGGTTTTACTTTTGTTGTTGTTTGGGGGTGGTCGCTTTGTGGTGGTTTGTTTTAGGAAGAGCAATGCTGGTGCCGTGACGGTTTGATTGTGTGAGGCTCGATTTGTGTTTTTGCTTGAGGGTCGTTGTAAAATAAATTCGATCCCCGAGAAAAGAGTGGAGTCGAGTCGAGCCGAATTGCATGATGAATCGAATAGAATCCAATCGAATGACGCCGTCGGCTTCAAGTAACCCCCACCCTGTACAGTACTGTAGGCGTTCTCATCCGATCCGCTTTGTTGGTTGGGATGACGGTCGGAAGAAAAGCCGTCAACCTCACCAGCCAAAGTGTCGACAAAGCTGTACCGGTACCGGTATGGTCTCCAGACCTGGAAGAAGCCAAGGGTGTCTCCCACTGTCGCTGCGGCCAGTCGCCTGGACAGAAGGTGCATTCATGTTAGTCATAGAGACGAGAGAGCTACACCTATAGCACCATCATGACGAATTTGAAGTCTGATTTCCATCGAATCTTGAAGAAACGATTTCAATCTGCCCCACGCTTTGGATACTCTAGCACATTTTCGGACTTGTTCTCTCAAGACAATGATGTCTCAATGAACTATGTCAAAGGGCTCTTGGCAGCTGGCCTGCTCATACTCATTATATTCCTCTGCTGGGTGCTACTGCTGCTGGTCTTCAAGTGTTTGGGGAGAAGGAAGGTGGGATTCCTAAGCGGTGCTCCCTTTCAAGCTGTGATCAGTAGTGGCGACGCTCCCTCGGTGAATCCATGGATTGCCAGAGGTCGATTTACTGTGGCATTTTCTTGTGTTGCCATGGTCGCTTTTGCTGTACTATTGGCCACAGCTGGTATTGGAAACATAGATACTACCACCACCACCATTGGAGACGGTGCCACGGTGAGTCGAGTCAAATCGAGTCGAGTCGTCACGTTGGTTGCGAATGGAACAGGATATCAACGCATTTTCTCGTGTTGTTTTGCGATGTTTCTCTTGTCGTGTTCTCAACATTCCTTCCCTGACACTGTCGCAGTTGGGATATGATTACTTTTCAACTGCCCAGCTCCGGCTGCGTCTTGTGGAAGAAGACATTGTGGTCGCCAAATCCGTTAGAGACGAAGCTGTCATAGAATTCAAGGAATTCTATACTTCCTTGAGAGATGCAGGAGAAGCCTATGGTACTGGAGATGTGGAAGAAGCTATCAGGATTGTTATTGAGGGTGCAGATGAGCTGCATGATTTCATTGGATCAGAATTCCGGTCCATTTATGGGAGCCTAGGAGATGGACAGCAAACATGTCTCAATGTGAAAGAAACTACAGATGAGATTGATCTTCGTGTGTTACAGTGGGTAGTTGGAGTGATCTTCGCATTCATTCCTGCAGTACTTTATGGATGTTTTTGGTGGATGATGTATCAACCTACCAGTGAACGCAATGCAAAAGTGGAGGTTTGCACAACATGGTTTGCCTTGCCTCTCGTTTCATTGCTGGTGGTTCTGTCAATTATCGCTTGCAGTGCAATCTGCGTAGCGGGACTCATGAATTCTGATTTCTGCTCCGGTGGTGAAGACCAAACTCCAGACTCTACCATCATTAGAATTATGATAGAGCAAGGATCCGATCCTGATAGTTTTGAGTTTCGAGCCATCGAATACTTAGTCAGTGTAAGTGTGGAAGAGTTTGGTGAAGGCTGACCCCTGTCTGTGCCTTGTTTTGGCTAATCCACAGATTTCCCCCCTTATTTGCGAAGGAATGTGACTTTGGGCGGTTGGTCAGAGGGACACCACTGGAGAATGTTGAGGACCTGGAGAGTAGAATCGACTCCACCCTGATTGACATTGAATCTGTGCTTGAAGAAATTGCTGTCATCGATACTGAACAACTATCACAGCAGATTGGATACAATGTATCAGCCGTGCAGGTGCAGCTATTGCGACTGCGAGAACCGCTTGAAGAGCTACAAGGGCACATCTTGGAGTTCATACACAGTTTGGCTTGCCGGCCTCTCTATGCTGCTTACTATACTGTGGCGCATCAGGCAACCTGTACTGAATCATACACTGGGTTATTTTGGGCGTTCATGTCTCTCCTTTGGATAAATCTGTTTGGTACGTTGATTCTGACTTTCCGGTCTGCGCTGTACCCAGTTTCGGCAGCTGATTCGGTTGTCGCAGATTTGGAACTCGAAACAAGAAAGCAAGATGCCCTTGTCGAAGCGGGCACTGGCCGAGAAGAAAACAACGAAGTGGTGTTGAAACCAAGCAGTGAAGAGGAATGCTGATAAGAACGACGAGATGATGATAGCAGGATCACCAAATAGGGAACCAAAACGCAGGGAGGCACGTGTTTCGGTCGAAGCTCTCGTGGCTGTGCCAACAGGGTGGCCCGAGGAAGCTCACTGCCCCATGCAGCGTGAGCCTGAACTGCTCGATGACTGCATGTAGCTACTGGCACAGAACAACAAAGAGTGACCAGAAATCAAGGAATGGCTGTTCGAGGAAGCCCACTGTTCCCAGCTCATGTGGCTCGATGACTAACTAGCTAGTGCCACACAGAAGAGCACAACAAAGAGACCAGGAATCCAAAAGGGGGCACAATCACTACTGTCTGGAGGCGGTACCGTAGTCGTAAGTAGCTATACCATACTCTAAGTTACTATTACTATCTTTGTCGAAGCACACTTGTCGCTCACCGTCGTCTGTGTTGTTGCCGTTGCCAAGTGCTTCGACTGGTCTTCTTTTTTTTTTGCTTGTAATCGTCGGCGGGGCCCATCAATGAATTCTTGGAGCCCATGGGTTGCAACAAAAGATGATGTTGATTGGTGTTTCTTTTCGTCGTGTTTTCCACAGTCTGTTGAGAGAGGCTTCTTCTCTGCTGCAAGCTCGTCCAAGGTCATTGTAGAAAAATCTCGTTTGCTGGCATTGGATGACTGCTCTCCGGAAGAGGGGTGTGGTTGAGAGGAACTCTGGCTGACAAAGGGAAGAGACTGTACTTGTGGCTGCGACTGACTGCTTCGACTTGTCTTCTGCGCCCCAGCTCCTAACAAGGACTTTACCAGGGCGTGCCCAGCAATTCTTTGCTTTCTGTCATTTTCTGTCTCGTGGTCAGACTTGGTGTAATCCAGTATCGTATTGGCATCACGGAAGAGAGTACCGGTACCGCTGTCTTTTCCAGTTGACACGACAAAAGCTCTGACGGCACCTTCCACCGCCACAATGACCAGGAACGTTTTATATTGTTCCGTGAAAAGTAGCTTGGCATAGCTCGCCGCGTTGCGGCTATTGTTGTAGAGGCTCAAACCAAACGTGGGTGAATGCCGAGCAAACAGAGGAGGAGTTCATCTTTGAGCTGTTTGATCTGTTTGCCGCTGCTTGGTTGGCGGATTCGCTTCAGAACATCAGATTCGATTCATGAGGAATTCCTTCTCCAGCTAAGAAATTCGATAATACAGTCGGAACATGTTGCTCCGATGACGTTGTCTGCGATCGCCTCCATGATGAGGACCAGATGTAAGACGCCGATTCGAATCACGCCGCTGGGGAGGATGACCAGACAGAGGATGCTCATGGTGCTCATGTCGCCGGGAAGGATCACGTTCATGCCGTCTACGATCCCCAGGAGGACGCCGATCGCGCAAAGCCAGCGGCCAGAAGCCCAAAAGTCAACGTCGCTCAGGCGTTTTTCGTCTGGAGAGAAGACGCCTCAAAACGGAGAAAGCCAAGGATTGAAACTTCACACCATGGTCTGAAGAACACGCACCAACAAGAAATATTAGAAAAACTCCACTTCTGATATGCCTCCTCCTGCCCTGATGGACCCGACTGTCACTCCTCGTGGTCATGGTCGAGGGGCCAAGACAAGAAGTGGATTCCAACCCAAGAGATGAGCTTGACTAAGAAGAAGAAGGTGTTAGCATCCTCAAGTCTCTCACTGAATACCATTGTCCCGATCAATCCACTGCTACTACTGGCTAGTAGTTATCATCTTGCCTTCCTGGGAAACCAGTTCCAAGGGTTGGGTCAAGAATGAGACCTCGACCATAGTGTAGCCATCATGTCTTTTCTTGGTGATTTACTTCTCATCTTCATGGAAGATCGAAAGCCATTGGATGGCCAAAGGCGGAGTTGGAACACCATTGGTTTGCTTAGAACAGCTCGTTCTAAATCGAGCCATTTTTGGTGACAATGGGCTACGGTACTTTTAAAAAATAAGCTCCATACTCAAAACACCCATTTAACTGTTTTAAGAAGAGGCGGCTTTCTAGATGAAGATGCTTCCCGTGGCCTGCGTCCAGCGTTAGGGTTCAGCGTCCGGGTCCACAGCGCGACCATGACACTTCTCCTGTTACTAGCGCAGAGCGATCGAACGGAACGACCATGACGCCTCTACCACAATTGCACCGTCCGTCCGAGCAGCAGGTTCAGAGCAGCCACCAGTACCGTAGCGGCTACTATCAATACCAAAATGGCGCCCCATCAACTCTGCTTTCTTCCTCTTTCACGGAGCGACCAACGCATGACGCTAACGACACGAAGAGCCAACGACGCGAAGACGTTCACTGATAATGAATGGCTACCGGTACTTCTATGAATTGCATGTATCTGCAGCCCGTGTCCAAGTTTTTCGAATGGAAGCCATGTCCAAGCGAATGAGAGCCGACCTCAATCAATTTTCCGGGATCATCATGGGATCAATTGGACAGTTGGGTGAGGATCCTGAAGAGGATGCCAACGGAGATGCAGTCAAGATCACTGCTTTCTTGCAACTTGTCCTCAGATGCAAATGGGATCTCAACTAGTGCTGTTGGATCTCCGGATTGCAGGACGACCACAACGATACGTCGGCGACAAGTCCACTCCCTTCAAGATGGAGAGTGGCAGCTGTTGCCAGCTGTGCACACGAACCGACGGACCAATCAGTACCACCGGGTTTACCAGACTACAGCCGTGTCAGGAAAAATTACTCTCAGTTTGGCAACCGACAACCACAACCTCATCGAACACAGAAGTGCAGGCACTACCGGTATCAGTTGAGAAGATCAAGGCATTCAAGACAATGCTGAACGAACTCGAAGAGCCAGCGTCTTGGTGGTCGTGGGGATACAACAGTCAACGGCTCCTTTTATTCTAAGCGGAAAATAGACTACCATGAGCATGTCAGATCGTAGGGACGACAGGTACAGGCGACAAGTCCTCCACAAAAGCGCGAAAAGCAGTCAAGTTTGGCTGCTGTTTCAGAGCTGACACTGCGGTCACCTCAAGATTTCCCGATCGCTACCGGTGTACTAACAGTGGGTGGTGCTGAGCGCCTCTACCCTATTGTAACAATCAATCTACATGTGTCCATCTGTCTATCCTCTTTTCATGGTCGTGGAGTGGTGTTTGGGGTGACTTTGTCGAAAGGCGAGAATCGCATTTTTTGGGCATCACGAGTGATAAAATGAGCCAAGTCCGAGCAACATCGCACCAATGCGTAGGGGCCGCATAGAATCCCTGAAGACATGTAAACTATCCCGCGTCACGCCCAAGACATTGGAGGACATCGTTTCTACATGGCGTTGGATTCACCCCCAGTCGATTAACGGGGTCTTTGGTTGTGGCGGACAGTACCAGTGCCCATTCGTTCTTGCCCTGCCAAAACCTCAAATTGAATTCAACTTGAACAAGCGCGTGGTAGCAACCAACAGAAAGGCCGACACGAGATTAGGAATAACCCATTCAGGCTTCCACGCACCCCAACCGGATCATGCGCAGACAAAAGCCCAAAACCGTATCTGGGATTGCAAGACGCGGGTGGGTAACCCGAGGAGGTGCATACGCTAAAGAATACCGCCAGCGTCGACCCCGGCTGGGGCGAGAAGAAGCTTGGCAGCAACTGAGGCTGATCGTTGTCATGCTGATCCTCGGCATCCGAATGCTGACTTAGTTCTCGATGTTTTAGAAACACAGATCGCGCCACCGAATGAAAGAGAGCAGAATGCTTTCAGACAACAATTATCGTCGTCGCTGTACCGTTTTCCCACTTGAATTATTAAAGTACAAGATAGAATGGCGTTCCTGTGTTCGCCATGGGAAGCATTCGAAGTTCTCGTCGTAAGCACTCGAAGTTCTCGTCAGCGCTCAGCCTATCCCAAAGGACCTTTCCGCCGAAAGCACAAGCCGAAGTGTTCCCACCCTTCCATCGGTATCGGTTCCCCAATGAAAACATTTCGCGGGAAGACAAATCAGACCGACTGATACTCTTGATACAACCAACGCTTGCGGTCAACGAAGCTGTAAAGATCTGCTATACACCACCGTTTCTGCCAGGCATCGCTGGTGAAAGGCCACCTTGTCCGCCAACGGAAGGTGCAGCTGGCAATCCTTTGTTCCTGGCGGAGGCTGGATCCCTTGATATGTTTCGCGACGAGAGCACCCAAATGCGGCAACTGAGCCCCGGGAAAAGAATAGTCTAGCTAGCTAGCTAGGAATCAGTTTGCAAGCATATAATCTATAGAACTTCGTTGAAGAATCGTATGAGTACATCTGATTGTTCGGGCTATCATTGTTATGTCTCTGGGCATCCATTCTCACTAGACAATTTCAAAACTTCTACATAGGCGACCAACTATGGCAGCTCCTCTGCAGTTCTGTCATTCCATGGGCATCCATTGGCACGAGCCCATTTCAGGATCTCCAAATGGCCACCTGCAGCAGCTTCTGTGCATGTGTAATCACCCTATGGGCACCCATTGGCACGAGCCCATTTCAAAACTTCTAGGTGACCACCTGCAGCAGCCCACCTGCATGTGTAATCATTCCATGGGCATCCATTCTCACGAGCCCATTTCAGGATCTCCAAATGGCCAGTTTTTGCAGCTTCACTGCATGTTCTCTCATTCCAAGGGCATCCATTCTCACGAGCCCATTTCAAAACTTCTAGGTGACCACGTCCGGCAGCTTGACTGCATGTGTAATCATCCCATGGGCATCCATTCTCACGAGCCCATTTCAGGATCTCCAAACGGCCATTTCTTGCAGCTTCACTGCATGTGTAATCATCCCATGGCACCATTTCACGAGCCCATTTAGATTCCAATGCCATTGCAGCAACTGCATGTTAATCCCATGGGCATCCATTCTGGCCCATTTCACATTAATCTCCCACCCGCTACGCATGTCATTCCATGGCATCCATTCTCACGAGCCCATTTCAGGATCTCCAAATGGCCACCTTCTGCAGCTTCACTGCATGTTCTCTCATCCAAGGGCATCCATTCTCACGAGCCCATTTCAAAACTTCTAGGTGACCACCTCCGGCAGCTTCTGTGCAGGTTTCCGCGTCCATGGGCATCCATTCTCACGAGCCCATTTCAGGATCTCCAAATGGCCAGTTTTTGCAGCTTACTGCATGTGTAATCATCCCATGGACACCCATTTTCACGAGCCCATTTCAAAACTTCTAGGTGACCATATCCGGCAGCTCGACTGCATGTTCTCCAATCCCATGGGCATCCATTCTCACGAGCCCATTTCAGGATCTCCAAATGGCCATTTCTGCAGCTTCACTGCATGTATCGCTATCTCCCATGGCACCATTCTCACGAGCCCATTTCAAAACTTCTAGGTGACCACCATTAGCAGCATTATAGCATGTTCTCTCATTCCAAGGGCATCCATTCTCACGAGCCCATTTCAGGATCTCCAAATGGCCAGTTTTTGCAGCTTGACTGCATGTGTAATCATCCCATGGACACCCATTTTCACGAGCCCATTTCAAAACTTCTAGGTGACCATATCCGGCAGCTCGCCTGCATGTTCTCCAATCCCATGGACACCCATTCTCTCTTGCCCATTTCAGGATCTCCAAATGGCCAGCGCTTGCAGCATTTTTACATGTCCCCATACTCATTGGAAATCCTTTGGTGTTGTGGGCCCATGTCAGGACTGGAAGACTTCCAACTCCAGCAATTGCTTGGCAGACAGCAGAAGGCCGCGGTGTTTTCCCCTCTGAGCTGTCAGCGAACCAGTATTCCGCACAAGACTCATTGCAGAAGGCTGCACTGTACAGAGTATCTGTGGCGGTTGCTGCACGGGTTGTAATTTGGCGTTCCGTGGTAAATACTCTCCGTGGCTTCTTCACTGTCTTGCAGAAGTCCTTGTAGAGTTGATTGAGTTTCTTGTTGACAGCTCCCAAGAAAGCATACTGTCCGATGCCGAAACAGGGGAGGATATTGTCCACCCAAAGATCCTCCTGCTCCATCAAGGACTCGATGGTCGGGGTGGAAGGCGGACGGCCCACACGAGAAGGTCCGCTAGGGGAAGTCTTCTGTTTCTTGTTGCTGGGTTCAGTGGACATGATGGAATGGAATGGAGTGCTCTAGCTAGCTAGGTAGGTATGAAGCGATGCTGCGGATTAGCTGAGCTGAGATGATATGATATGGATGTAACAAGGAGCGGTTGCTGGTTGCTGGTTGGTGTGTTGAGGATCCGTTTGCGGTCTTACCTAAACCATACCCCAAGTTGGTACTAAGTACTTCTAAGTAATTTCACTGGGACTTGTGACAGTTACATCAATTAGACAACCCGTAATCCAATTGAACTTGGTACCATGGACCAAGAAGGCAGCTTGCTCTTGATCATGGGTATCAGCATGCATCATGTCAAAATGTAATATCTGATTTCATTAACCAGAGAACACATTTTTTTGATGCTGTTGCTGGTAGGAGAGAAAGATTCTATGCATATGATAAATTGTTGTTGTTGCTGTGGCAAGTGGGCGGGTAGCTTCCAAATGGGTTGATATTTTGGTGGTAATACATATTGCTGTTGGGGTGGAAAGCAGCAGTGGATTGATTCGGAACATGCATCATTGAGTTGCTGTATCCAAATTGTTGTTGTTGGGGAATCATTTGCTGTGCTGAAGCAGTGGAGATATTGGAATTTCCATTGCTGGGATGATGTTGAATATCCAATCACGAA
>CAICTM010002142.1:580-17887 GCA_903772945.1 Seminavis robusta
GGGCGAGCTTTGAATCGAATCGAATGAATGATGAATCGAACCGAGTCGAACTGTCATTGGTCTACGGGTATAAAGAGGGACGGGATCTAGAGTAGGTGGATTATCTACGTACCGAAGCCAGCCAGGCCTGGCCAGGCTTAAGCAAAGAAGAGGCGAAATTCAGGACTAGGTTCCCTGGGATCTGGGGCAAGAAATGGAGGACCGATAGATGGATGTTGTGGAATAGCTACAAGTGGAGGATGGCTTCATTGAGAGGGACTTCACATGAGCAATCCATGTCATAAAATGCCTTGATGATGGCCTGGAGGCTGTGGAAGATTGTGGGTTCCCTTTAGTTGGGGGTATTGGCTCCACGAGTATGTCAATGCCCAGCACAGACTGCAACAGCAACCCTTCTGGAGAGGTGTTTAGGACGGAAGCTGCACAGTCATTGATAGCTGGTGCCATTGACTTCATGGGCTGCTTGGCGCTTTCTTCTTCTTGGTCAAGGGAGTGTCCCCTATAGTGGCAGTTGTATCCTCGTATGCTCGTAGGACAATCCAGCAATTGCTGCAATGCAATGGGGTAGAGGTGCCCGTTGCATCACGGACCCATGCATTCCTTCCTTCATTTGTGGTGGCTGGCAGGAGAAATGTCATGGTTTGGTGTGATGATCGGAGACAATGGATTTGGTATACACAGATAAAACAAGCTAGCTAGTGAAAGATGCACACCAATAGTAATGGATATACAGTTAGTTGTCACTGTGTGCGAAGAGTGTTGTTCTTTCTTCCTTCCTCGAATTGCACAGATTCTACAGTACGTTGTTACAGAGGTCCTGCCAGCATTTGCTTTCCTTCCTGTTTTTGCTTGGAACATATACGAGTCTGCGGCTGTCTTACCACATCCCGAACATCAGCATGGAAACCATCACGGATGGCAGCAATAAGAGATTGTAGGAACGTGGAAACGTCAGGATTCCACCTGAGGTGGATCCACTGGATGTGGATGTGGTGGTTGTGACTCCACCGGATGTGGTGATTGTGGTTGTGGATGAACTGGATGTGGTGGTTGTGGATGAACTGGATGTGGATGAACTGGTTACGCATACTTCATTGACTTGGCAACATGTTTCGGTACCCATCAATGTCAATGGCTGTGTATCCACGTTGACTGTCACTGTTTTGTCTACCACATTTTCGTCGCTGCAGGTACCATCGAAGGAGAGTGCGACATTGGCACAACTGGCGGCGGTCACAGTCGCCCCAATGCTGGCGTCAACTGTGCCCAATATGGATCCCATGACTGTGAGACTCCCCGAGGTTCCCACATTGGTCATTGTACCCACTAAGAGATCGCCCTCAATGGTAGCATGGGAGCTGGTACTAATGTCGCAGGTGGCGGGTCCTACCAAATTTCCTTTCATTTCCAAATTGCCGGAAGTACTGACACTGCAGGCACCACTACCGGTCAAGTCTCCCTGATAGTAGAATTTAGCAGATGTACTGACATCCAATTCGGTAATGGGTCGACCAGAGTGGAATTGCATGTTGGCCTCTTGACCAACATCGACCAGGAGATTTTCTTCACCCAGAAGTGTACTCCCATCGACCGTGAGTGAGGAACTGGTGGATGCAAAGAAGGCAAAGATGTCGTTAAATCCGGGGAGAACTTGGACGACTTGCTCGGATTCCGCCCGTACATCCCAGAGCAAGTCGGCCGGGAAAGTGATGAGTACACCTCCCTCTTGGGTGTTGGGTCCTACATCTTGGTAGGTGAATGTCAAGAATTCATTTTCCACGCTGGCTGTCACAAGATTGGCAGGGTACGTCTTGACTTCAATTGCAGCACCAGGTCGAATGGTGAACATGGTCTTGGGATAGTCAAAGGATGATCCTCCTGGACAGGATCGTGCGATGCGAATGCTGGTCACCGAGGAAACATCGGGAAGAGTCAGACCCACAAAGTCGCTTTCTTCAGCTGCACTGGCAATGGCAGTGAGAGCCAACAGCAAAAACAGCAGAGACCAGAGAGAGTTGATAAACTTATTTCGCGTTGTTGCTATCTTATAAACTTGAGGCGTGGGAGAGAATACCAGGTAATGACTGTCGTTTCTCGGAGATCTCGAATGAATCGAATCCAATGTTTCTTCAGAACCGTGCTTGGATGTTCGTGTATAGTCTAGTATCCTAGCTAGGAGTGGCTATGCCTTATCGTTGATTGATTCTTTTAGCTTTATAGTTGTTGGGAGTTGTCAGAGATTGGTAATTGTGAGTTGTTGGAAAGGGGGCTAAAATTGGTCCTGTGCCTTGCGTGGAGAGACTACGTACCACAAGATCTCCAGGAAAACCATGCACTGCAGGGCGGAACACAGCTTGCAGTAGTAGCAAGAATCAGTCGTCGTGAAAAAGTCGCCAACTCTGCGAGAGTGCAAATAAGCATGCAGGAAAGAGCACTCTTGACTCTTGACGGTTGATCTTTCCCGCGATTTCTACCGCAGGGTTTTGCGCGATTGCCCAACTTGCCAGGTTTTCTCGCCAGAACTCGCGCGGCACCCTAGTCTATCTCTGCACACAGGATTGCATGGACAATGGACATACTGTTTTAAAATAGCTACATGTCGCTACATGTAGTACTAGCTAGTACCGTATGGTACAGCTGAACCAAAAAGAAGCTCAGGGAGAACCCAAAAGTCCAATCTTTCCCAAGTCCAGCCAGAGGAACTGTGCGATTGAAGCTTCGAACGGCTCACGTCATCTATCTATCTGATGTTCCTGTCACCAGAGCGATCAATCGAATCTTCGAGAAGAATCTTTTCTTGGACCGTTGAGAGTTGAGAACCGGAAGTAAAAACCACCAAGAATCAAAGCACAAACACCAGAACGGAACCCCCACGCCATCATTGCCTCCATGGTGTAACCAATCCATGCAATAGATTGCCACTGTATCTCATTGCCTTTTTATAAAACCATCTTATCCTCTTATTTACATTCAGTACGGTAGTAGGAAAGAATGTCTCGTGGTGTAACATTTGCGCATTCGACCACTTCGGCGGCCCGGGAAGCCGCCAATGCAGATTTGAATGGAACTGGAAGTATCCACATGACACAGCAGCAGCGTAAGTCGGCTTAAGCATACTGTATGCATAAGCTATAAGATGATGAGTTAACTAAGGCAGACGAAGAAAAAGACAGGTGATCCTTATCTTGTCTCATCCAATAAATATCTTATCTTTGAAAACCTATCCTTTCTCATATACCCATTGCTACCCTTCTTTCTTTCTTTCTTCTACCCTTGTTAAATAGTGGACGAACTGGCCCAAGCTTTGCAATTCAGCGTGGGCCTTTCCGATCGCAAATGCAAAAGGACCCGCAAGAAGTACCGCAATGTGTTTTGTGGCGACGAAGCCGTAGAGATTCTCCAGCAATTGGGTCGCTTCCAGAGTCGCGACGAAGCCTTGCAAGCTGGCAGGCTCCTGCAAACCAACATGAATTTGTTTGAATGCGTCAATGCGAAACATCATGATCCTGCTCACCATGAACTCCAAGACGACAAACGCTTCTTTTATCAATTCGTCACCAACGCCACGGCCGGAACACGCGGCAAGACGGACGAATTGCTGAAACAGAATTTGGACGACAAAATGCGCGTCTTTCAGCGGGGTGTTCGTGTCAAGGATCGGTCGTACCGATTGACCACGTACAAACAATGCTTTATTGGAAAGGAAGCCGTCGATCTCATGATGAAACACAAAATGGCCCATACGAGAGCGGAATGCGTCGAAATTGGACGACTACTCCAACAAAAATACAATCTGTTTGTGCCAGTCACCGGCGTACACGAATTTGAAGATGATGCCTACAAATTCTATCGATTGTTGCTCCCACAAAAAGATAAAGTCAAAACACCCTCCTTTCTCGATGAAATCAAACCCGCCATTCCACTCATCCTACTAAGTCTCGTTCCGGCCATTGTCGTCTACTACGTTTTTTATTGACACTGTTCAAGCAAGCAAGCAAGCAAGCAAGCAATAAATACAAAAGCAACAATACACACAAGGATGGAAAAAGGAAACGAGAACACATCGCAATCAGCATGCATCCATGTTGGTGTATATACTGGCATGGTTGCGTTGGGTGCTACAGTGCCTGGCACTTTCAATCAACGTTTGCCCTATTACACGCACGGGCGAGCAACTGAAAAGTTGAAAAGGGAACGAAATATGGATCCAAACTCCGACAACGCAATTTGCAAAATATTGTATCCGTTGCAAGCAATGACAATATATCTGCAATCGACGACAAATCGAAGGGAAGCATACTTGAATCGAATCGAATCGACTATTGGTTGGTCGTTTCACCAATCTTCCTTCGATTGATATGGCTGGTCTATGAGTTTTGTTTTGATTGCATCCATACATCCACCCATTTCTCTTTGGTGCGAAAAAACAAAGCACAGGAATGCGAGAAACAAACACTGGCTATTGATTGTATTGGCCACGATATGGCTGAAACTGTGAGGTCACTTTTGTTCGTTTTTTCAAGACGAGGTATTCATTCACGTGTTTTGACCTTTACAAAGCCTGGGCGCCGGCTCATCGCCCATCGTCGCGTGTTTGCAAGGGTCTGCAATTATTGTTTCGTACATTGTAAACTTAGTCCGGGGGTACGGCATCCACCTTTGAGGTGGCGAGATAGCCAATACCTCCCTTTTAAGAACTATGCATTTCCAGTTGTGACAGTGCACAGAGTCTATCAGCACTGGAGAGGTTTCCTTCTGTCGTCATGTTCGCAAAGATCCGTCCATGTTGAAGCAACGGCAACTGCCTCGACGTAACTGGGTACGGTCCATAACGTGTCGTGTCTTTTCTAATCGAGATGTCGAAGGGTTAGGCGCTTTGGTGATGCCTGCCTGCTGCCGTATGCCCTAGCTAGTTCTCGTCGTCGTCCGTATCAACGTCGTCTTTCACTCCATGTTCGCCATTGGTGGCAGGAGTTCCATCAAGAATGGAAACCCCTCCAGTACCGGTGTCGATCAACGTCGACACATCCTTTGATTCGTCAACAATCATGACGACGTCTGATGATGAGTGCGGGCGGTGATCATCACTACTCTCTTCAATCGTATTGCCCGTGTCGACAACGAGGGGCGCTGTTTCCCTCGGAACATGACCGTCATCAAGACCGTCCATGCCGCCATCGCGGGCCAGGGGCCTCTTTGAACCCTGCGATGAGTCTTCTTGAGTTTGATGGGGCACGGTGGGTTGTTCGTTGTCAACGTCCTGGGCAAGGAACATATCTGGAGCCGCGTCCTTGGTGACAGAAACACGCAAACCGTCCCGATCGCCACCCGCTGTGTCGTCGTTGTCGGCAAGAGGGACCATTGCTCGGTTGGACACAGAAAGGCGCAAGCCCTCTCCTTCATCTCTGTAGTCTTCTTCCTCTGCCTTGTCGTCGTTGTCGTCGTCGCCGTCCGAATCGGATTTAACAACATCATCATCACTCTCGTTGATATCGCCCAAAAGGTGTGGATTGCTGCGGTTGTGTTGGGATCCAATTCCATCAATAGTTATGCTCGATGCAACACGATGCGTGTCGCCTGTCGCGCCCGACTGGTATGCTCGAAGGGTTTCGTCTACCGTGGGAGATTTGGTGGTGCTATTCTCCTGTTTCCGACCAAAACGAGCCAAGCCCGCGGCGACGAGCTCCTCAGGCTGCCAACTAAGTCGAGCCAAGCTAACCATCCTTTTCCGAATCTTGAGCCCGGACCTTTGACTGGAACTGGACATCGAGCTCGAAACGCTTCTTACGGAACCATTGGAAACTCTTTCAATGTCCTCGCCCGGTACTCCTTGTAGATATGCATTCTGAGCCGCCTCTTCTCGCCGTTTCAGGGATTGTCGTTTCTTCTCCGTAGCTTCTCTGAGCTTCTGAATCTTTGGGATGAACATCAACAAGAGTACGGACAACGTGACAATGGCCGCAATGAATACACGTATCAAGAACCACGCCGGTGGACTGTCAGTCACCAGAAAGCTCAAGGGAACCCCAACCATAAGAACTTGAAGGATACACATCATAGCCAAAGCAATGTACTTGGACTCGCTATACTCTGTGCTAAAGTTCCGTGCCTTGTAGGCCTGGTAATTGGCCATGAAGAGGGCCAACGAATCGACCAGGATGACAAGCAAGCCCATGACAACGGAAACTTTCGTTTTGCCGATTCTACAAACCCCATAGGAAGTGAATTCATCCGCACCGCATCGTCGTCCCCGTTCCCAATACATGGGATCGACTGCTGTCCAAACCACAAGAAAGATGAGATTAAGAGACAGCAACACAACCAATGGAACGATCACGTCCCTGGCTGACAGCTTGAGACGGCGGAAATGGGCGGCACCACTGATCAGCCGATTCATTCTCCAAATCTTGCTGAACAGAGAGGCAAAGATGATTACGAAACCCTAATAAGAAGGAAGGAGAGATTCGAAGTGGGCTATCGGGTGAGCTTTCCTTTATGGGTTCGGTGGCACAAGCAATAGTACAACTCCTTCAATGCACACGTACCATTGCATAGAGCCATGGGGACGACATGCAGGCTACATCGCAACCTGCACAGGTACAGCCCACACACCCTCCATCCTCTTCCAGAACGCCATCGTCCAAGCTCATGGGAATAATAGCCGACGCCAAGACGACACATCCAAAACAAATGGCAATCAGGAACTCTGCGAGATGCAGGAGAGAGCGACCTATGAGCGGCATGGCGTCGAGATGGGTTCAATGCAAGAGTTTCGTTTTCACTTACCTGGTTGGGATGCCTTGACAATCCGTTCATCTCGATTGACATGAACCCAGTACATCAACCCGCCTGCCACGACGAGAATAAAGGCATAGATACAGTATCCCACTCCTCGAATCCCACGTCCGAGATGATTCTTTTCCTGATATTCCGGGCAGACGGGAAAGAACTGTTCTCGGCAAATAGTCTCACCAGGTCCAGGCGCATCTCTCACTACAATGGGACCCGTGGGCAGAAATTGGGTCGATAGTTGTTGTCGCGTTTGTCGCAGCCACGTGAGCAATGCCACAGGCAAGTATCCACGCAAATAATGCTGTTGATCCAATGTCGCCACGAGTTTGCCTTGTCGCAATGCCTCGTAGACGACTTCATCTCGTTCAATGACGCCCAACACCAATCCCGGATGCGATTCTTGTGCAAAGGTAGCCCCCGACACAAAGTTACTGCCCTGCATGAAAATGCCCACATGCTCCCAACGAGTCATGTTGTTGGTCGTGCCACTGGTACTTCTCGTAGTATCATTCAATTTGGGCTGAATAAACTGTTCAATGATATCACGATTGAGGATGCGATTGTCGGCTTTGCCATGAATGACCCCCAGATAGGTACCCCCACCCTCGATCATGGCCAATTCGAATGCATCACAGAGTGGCTGTAACTGGACTGCATTTTTCCAATTCATACAAACTCCATACCGGACCCCCCGTTCCAACAATACTTGTCCCATGGTATATCCGGCATGAAAGTCATCCAGTCCCATTACTGGAATAGTGCCCGTCAATATATCCTTGGCGGCCGGAATGACGGGAGTAAGCGCCACGACGGGGATGTTCAAGGATTGACAAAATGCCACGGCTTCGGCAATCGACTCGTCTCGTATGGTGGTAATGATTCCATCGACGTGATCTTGACAGAGGGCACGAATCTTTTCGGCATAGGCGAAATCCTTTTCCTCTCGTGTTCCTCGCAAATCGAGTGGATCCAACAATAGTGTAATTCCCAGATCGCGTCCCGCTTGTCGTGCAGCAGCAATGGGCAATTGAAAGACGGGATTGTTTTGATAAACGGCGGCAATGCGAATCACCGAGCGATCGTGGCAGACACAGCCAGCGTTCAATACAACGTCGTCATTCTCTGTATTTTGACACGAGGGAAATCCGATGGCTTCACATGCTCGAATGGCATCCTGTTGCAGATTGTTGACGTGAAGGATGCGGGGTGCGACCGTGTAGTACTTTTTATTTGTGCCAGTGGGTGGCAGGAGTGTGGTTCCCGTGGTGGCGTAGAGTCCAGCCAATGTGGCAGTGAGGGATGCCATGAGATAGTAATCAGATCCAATGGTGAATTCTATCTGAGAACTGGAAATGGCATTGTAGACTTGTGTGTTGGTGCCAAAGGTGGACAATACTTGTTGGCAGTTGTCATTGGTAAGAGTTGGAATGGCACTGGAAAGGAGTGACTTGTCGGCGAGTACAATGGCATCATACGAGCAGCTATCTATAGTCGTGTCACTGATACTGGATACTACAATGGTATCGAGTGTGACATTGGAGACATGAGCTGCAAAAGAGGTTTTCAGTCCCTGCAATCGTTGTTGAATTTGATGGGAAAGACTGTTGTTGTTGGCATCCGCCCAAGATGGAATGACGTAGAGAACTCTTCGGACAGTGGTATTGGTATCCTTTTTCCAATATTGCGACTTGATGCGATTGCCGGTGGCTTTTCCAGACTGCAGTTCATCCATTCCCACAAAATTGAGGAGACTGCTTGTTGGTGGTGAAGGTGATATATCAAAGTACTGATGTCCCATATGGAGTCCCAAAATGGGCAATTTCTGGTCTGTGATTTCCAGTGCCTGTATTACGGCTTGGTAGATTGTGGGAGTGGGGATACTGATCATCAAGGCACTGATTCTCTTCCCACTGCTACCAGTACTGCTTGCTTGCTGCCGTGAGTGTTCTTGTGCCAAATCTAGTATGGCTTGGACCATGAGTGATTCTTCTGGAAAGATCTCTACCTGCAGTTGGACATTCATAGATCGAGCCACTTCCTCCATGGCATAAGCCATTTGTTGACTGGCTTCAGTATTGCTACCAGTGCTACTGGTAGTGGTACTAAAGGTAGGGGATTCTGGCAAAAATGCCACGAGGGTAGCATCGGTTCGATCCAGACAAGGCTCACAATCATATGGTATCGGAGGACGGAATAGACTAGAGCCATCCACGGATGATGGAAGACAAAACGACACGTCCATCAGTAGTAATAGGCACAGCAATAATGCCTGGGAACTCCATGATCTCGCAATGGTCATTCTTTGTCCTCTTCTTCGCCTTCTTTGCTGTCTTGGGCTTGGGCTTGGCATGCAATCACAGTCTTTCTTCTCTTCTATTAGGGCAACCAAAACCGACATGATGGATCATTCGGTCCAACCAGACTTTTCTATACCAGGTAGTTGGGAGGTGCTTTGATGGATAATGATAGTAGAGAGGAGAATGAAGAATGCATTGCTGCGTTTTGTGGTTGTCCCCGAGCTGTTCGCATCCATGGTTTCAGTGTCCAGGCTCCATACTGTAGCATGGTGGGAGCGCCGTGACTTTTTCGTGCCGTCTTTTTGGTCTTCGGCCCTTCCGTGATCTCGTGATGTTCCGTTGATTGAAGTTGTGCGTCATCATAGTTAAAGTTGTGCGTCTTCGTCAGCTGGCGACATGCACACGTATTGGTAGCGGTACCGTACAGTACGGTGTAGATTAACTTAATAACAGCTGTCAGGATGGCAATTTCAGGGCAGAGAGTTGATCAGAAGAGAAACTTGATTATTTGCAGGTCAGTTACAAATCGCTTGAAACAGAAGTCTGCAGCCGAAGGTTCACTCCTGCAGTATCAAATTCTGCCTACCGGTCGGAAGCTGATATTATGTGAAGCTATTCGAGAAAAAGATTGGGATTGGTCCTCGAAGGTCTAAAAACTACGACTGTACCGAAAAACTAGCAAGGTGGGCGTTGGCTGTGATGGTACGAACGCGAAACAAACAAGAAGAAGGAGCAGATTTTTTCAACAAATGGCATGACTGGCACTTATTAATCCCAAATAACTTTGACTTGAAAGAATGGCTTCTGCGTAGAACGGTACCCGTAAAAGTGATTAGTTGAAGGGGCTCCAGAGGGGAGAAGGAGGAGGGTTAAGCTAGTCTGGGCAAGAGCATCTAGTTGCACATGTTTTGAGATTTGTGCGGTACCCGTAAAAGTGATTAGTTGAAGGGGCTCCAGAGGGGAGAAGGAGGAGGGTTAAGCTAGTCTGGCAAAAGCATCAGTTGCAACATGTTTTGAGTTGTGTGGTACCCGTAAAAGTGATTTATTGAAGGGGCTCCAGAGGGGATGAGGAGGAGGGTTAGCTAGTCTGGGCAAGAGCATTTAGTTGCACATGTTTTGAGTTTGGGTACCCGTAAAAGTGATTCGTTGAAGGGGCTCCAGAGGGGAGAAGGAGGAGGGTTAAGCTAGTCTGGGCAAGAGCATCTATTTGCACATGTTTTGGAGTTGTGGTACCCGTAACAGTGATTAGTTGAAGGGGCTCCAAAGGGGAGAAGGAGGAGGGTAAGCTAGTCTGGGCAAAAGCATCTAGTTGCAAATGTTTTGAGTTGTGGTACCCGTAAAAGTGATTAGTTGGAGGGGCTCCAGAGGGGTGAAGTAGGAGGGTTAAGCTAGTCTGGCAAAAGGCATCTAGTTGCACATTGTTTTCTGAGTTGTGGTACCCGTAAAAGGTATTAGTTGAAGGGGCTCCAGAGGGGAGAGGAGGAGGGTTAAGCTGGTCTGGGCAAGAGCATCTTGTTGCACATGTTTTGAGTTGTTGTAACCGTAAAAGTGATTGGTTGAAGGGGCTCCAGAGGGGAGAAGGAGGAGGGTTAACCTAGTCTGGACAAAGGCATCTAGGTGCACATGTTTTTGAGTTGTGGGTACCCGTAAAAGGCGTGATTGATGTTGAAGCTCCAGATGAAAGGAGGAGGGGGGTTAAGCTGGTCTGGGCAAGAGCATCTAGTTGCACCTGATTTGAGTTGTGGTACCCGTAAAAGTGATTAGTTGGAAGGGGCTCCAGAGGGAGGAGAAGGAGGAGGGTTAAGCTAGTCTGGGCAAGAGCATCTAGTTGCACATGTTTTGAGTTGTGATACCCGTAAAAGTGATCAGTCGAAGGGGCTCCAGAGGGGAGAATGAGGAGGGTTAAGCTAGTATGGACAAAGCTATCTAGTTGACATGGTTTGAGTTGTTGGTACCCGTTAAAAGTTGATTAGTTGAAGGGGCTCCAGGGGGGAGAAGGAGGAGGGTTAAGCAAGTCTGGACAAAGGCATCTAGTTGCACATGTTTTGATTTGTGGTACCCGTAAAAGTGATTAGTTGAAGGGGCTCCAGAGGGAGAAGGAGGAGGGTTAGGCTAGTCTGGGAAAGAGCATCTAGTTGCACATGTTTTGAGTTGTGGTACCCGTAAAAGTGATTAGTTGAAGGGGTCCAGGGGGGAGAAGGAGGGAGGGTTAAGCTGTCTGGGCAAGGCATCTTAGTTGCACATGTTTTTGAGTTGTGGTACCCGTAAAAGTCACCAGTCAAATGCACTCCAGAGGGGATTGTGTACAAGTACATGTAGGTCCGGTTGACATTTGTTATGTACGATTCGTACCCTTTCGAAGTATCTTAAAACAAGGGTGGGAAGAAAATAGGTGTTATCTTAAAAATAGGTGTGACACGACTCGATTCGCGCGCACCGTTCTTGACTGACGTCAGTCGCCCGCTCTACGTGCAAGCGTGTAGAGGGCTACATACCTAGTGCACTTAGGCTTTCTACAGCCGTGTAGGATCCTACGTGCAACGTTATGTACGTTGCACGTTAGGCTTTCTACACGGCTGTAGGATTTGTACTTGCACGCTACAGAGGTAGTATAGTACTGTATTTGCTATAGTAAACATGACTAATCGTTCCTCTGTCTTCGTAGAACAGAAGCAAGAGGTCGAAAAACAAGTAATAAGTAGACCAATTCACTTATTAGATTCTATTGCTCCAAAACACGGGAGAGGATTTGGGGATCCAGGGATACCATAGCACGCAAGGGTAGGTAGAAGGTGTGATGCGGGTTCCTACTAACTGATAGCTAGTAGGAGCCGAAGAGAGGGAACACAAGTGGACGGTACCGGTACATGCACAGCTACTCACAGTGAACTGGCTCTCTAGATTGCCAATGATGGAGAGTACGGGTCCATGAAATCTCTGAGTGGTGGATCGAAATCTTTGAGAGGTACCGGTGGACCGGTAACTAATTCTTTTTTGAGGCGTTTTTAGCGACGATTTAGGGTGTAAACTGGTCGGTGAAGGCTTTTCACCCCTGCTCACGTGAATTGGTTATGAGCTTATTGATCGAGGGCAGATCCCTCTCACGGTACAGGGAGTACGGTATCCAATAACACGTCAGTAACCGCCTGAGAATTCTGATGGATGTACAGAGATGGGGTAATGAAATAGTTTCATAAACAATGTGTTACCTAACCTACGCGAATCTGTATTCTTGACACAAACCAACTTTTACTGCACCAGAAAGAGTTTCACAGCACCGGTAACAGCGTATCACCCACCAAGGACCAGGACCAGGTCGTCCAGAAGACTGAATCCGTGACATTTGGAACAACCGGATCGACGAGAGGAACAATGGAATCTGAAGAAAAAGGTAAGAGTAAAGGAGTGTACTTGCGAGGTGGTACGTGGTCCGACGAGGAAATGGAGTTCATGCTGGCGATGGTTAAAGAGTTCAGAGCAGGATCAGTTCCGATTAAGAAAGGAACCACGATGCGCAGTTATCTCGCAGGTCAGTTACGTTGCATCCCCAAGAGGATCTCCAAAAAGATGGAAAATTCCGACTACAATGGAAGACTCCTTTACGAGCCCGCCGTTCATTTTAGCGGCAAAGAGTTGAAGGAGCGGAGAGAGCGACTCGAGAAACTCAGGTTGAAATTTGAAGACGCCGTTGTCTTCTTGCAAAACAAGGACGACAGGTCATCCCGTGGAGCCCAGTTTTTCTTGTACGAAGAGAAACCCAAGCCCGTCATCAAAGACATCCCATCGTCGCCAAGTTCGTCAAAACAAAGTCAGGAACAGGCAACTGACGACAAGACAACAAAACAGGCAACTGTTGGTATCAAGGGTGCAACTGACGGTATCAAGGGTGCATCTCGCAGTATCGAGCGTGCAACAGCGTCCGCAGTCCTTCCTCAAGATCCATTTCGTGACCCTTTCATTCCAGCATCGAGGGATCCCCTTTTGCCCGTCCCCCGGGCCTCCATGATTGCAAACGCTCGGCTCTCCTCGGTACCGGTATGGCCACAGTACCTACCCGCAACGAGCAACGACCCGCTTTCATCCATGATACACCTAGCCCAACCTTGGGCCAATCCATATAATTCAATGCTTTCGATGCAAAGGTCAAGAATGCTAGCCCAAGGTTTGCCTCTCGAAGCTGGGGCGAGCATTGGACAATGTGCCACGTCCGGCGAAGGACAACTTCAAGTTCCTGATGCGGCACATTCCGCTGTTCCAGATACTACTGTTCCAGATACTACTGTTCCAGATACCACTGTTCCAGATACCACTGAGGACTTGGCTACGGTCCTTGCAAGAAATATAAAATCCAAGGAATGGCACCGAGCAGATGCCACTGACGACTTGGCTACGGTCCTGGCAAGAAATCTAAAATCCAGGGAAGGACAACGATCTTCATTGGATCCACCTGCCCCCAAACGACAAAGAAGGGAGTCAAGAAGGGGGTAGATAGCTCTGCAGAAAGTTGGTGATGGAAAGGTAGAAGGTTGTTTGGGTTTTGTGTAATATTTTGAATGAATCAAGTTGAAAATACTTTGATTCCCCTCTATAATTTAAGGAATTGGTTTTTCGTGAACTTGTATACAGTTCGGTAGAAGCGTACTCTACCTAGCTCTATTAGTACGACTGTACCGTACCAGCTAACAGCTAGACTGACGGCATCCATCAGCCTGGGACTGTGGTGCAGACAAACCGGTGTCAGGAACATTGTTCCTTCAATCCGTGGACCTGACAGGTAGCGAACCCAATTTCGTCTCCCGGAGACGATTTGCTTTTAGGGGTAAGGGTACCGATGGGGAGTGGAGGTTTGAATTATACCCCGCGCGCATTACTTAGAGGCCTCTGTAGAAGTCTACGTATTCGACTAGTATTGTATTGACGGGATACAGTCAACGCATGTACATGCACATAAAAGTCGCCTCGCCTTTCACACAAGTTTCGCATGAATCGGTTTCGGGGCGAAGCAAAAAGAAAAGGATGAGCGCGCGGAGCGCTTGCGAAATACTAGGTGTTGGTAATAAAAGATTTATGGAAACGGAGACGAGCCAGGAGGCATATCAATTGGTTAATAGCGTAGCCGGCTTATAGTTAATCGTGGTACATACCGCTGGTCGCACATTCCCTCTGGATATCGTTTACCGTTCGCATTGTTTCCATCATGCAATCGTGCAGCCATGACCTCCCTTGCTTGGGTCCTCCACTATTATTATCCATGCTGACAGGTGTTGAGTCAAGTCTCCATACTTTTAGGAAAGCAAGGAACAACGTGAACTATGTTTGTCGACTCTCTCTGGTCTCTTGTTGTTGTTGCTGTTGGCTCTGACTGCCATAGTCAGGGCTGCCGAAGAAAGTGATTTTGTGGCTCTGACTCTTCCCGATGTTTCCTCTGTGACCAGCATTCGCATTGCACGATCCTGTGGTGGATCAAAATTTGATATTCCCAAGACCATGTTCACCATTCGACCCAGTGAAGCCAACAGCACTAGTAGCCTTGAAGTCAAGACGTACCCTGCCAATCTCGTGACTGCCAGTGTGGACAATGAATTCTTGACGTTTACCTACAACCAAGATATGGGACCCTCTGCCCAAGATAAGGAGGTGTCCTCATCACCATGCCGTATGACCAGCTCTCGGGAGTACAGGCCGCTACCAGCGAAGAAGTCCAAATTCTCCCCGGATTTACCAAAATTTTTTCACTTTCCGCATCCACCAGTGCCAAACTCACGGCTGATGGGAGTACACTTGTGGGCGAGGCATCGCTCCAGGTCGACGTGACCACGTCGGCAGAGATGAAATTCCTCTCGGGTCGACCCATTACCGGATTGGATGTCAGTACATCTGCGAATTTTGACTATCAGGGAGACTTGACTGGTTCCTGTAATGTGGCAACATCTGGCGACTTGGAAATGAAGGGAAATTTGCTAGGACCCGCCACCTGCGATGTGACTACCAGTTCTGATGCCACCATTGAGGGCAGTCTCTTAGAGAATACTGTGATCAATGTGGGAACCTCGGCAGATCTCAAAGTCACGGGATCTGTATGGGGGAAAATTGAGGCCAGCACTTCCTCCGATGTGACTGTCACCAGTTGTACCAATGTCACACTCTCCACCAGTGCTGACTGCAATGAAAAGAATCCGGTGGACGAAACAGTGACAGTAAAGGTGGATCCACAGTCCTTGACATTGACGGGAACCAACAAATGTTCTGGTGCATTTGCACGTTGCTCCAATCTTGTTTTGCTGCCCTCTGTGGTGGTGTCCATGCTGATGTTCGGGGGGTGTTGAAACTGCCAATTATGTTCTAAAAAGGGCACCGTTCCAAGCAAGAAACAGGAAGGAAAAGAGCATGCTGCCCGGGAGCTCCTACAGTAGAATCCATGCAATTTGAGGCAAGGAAGGAGAAACAGCACTCGTTGCACACAGTAACAACTGTATATCCACTACATTATTTGTGATTTTGCATCTTTCACGAGCTAGCTCTTTTGGTGTGTGTATACCAAACCCATTGTCTCCTATCATCGTACAAAACCATGGACGTTTCTCCTCTGGAAGGTGCCAGCCACCACAAATGAAGGAAAGACCAGGTCTGTGATGCAACAGGCTCTTCCCTGTGGCATTGCTGGATCCAACATTTACTCATTTAGTACTATGGAACACCCCCCTGACCAAGAAGAAGAAACGACATGTGAAGGTACCAGCTCTCAATGGCTATGCAGCTTCTGTCCAGAAGTGCCTCTCAAAACAGGTTGCTGTTGTAGTCTGTGCTGGGCAGTGACATACTCATTTCACCAACCCCCAACTATGGGGGACACACAATCTGCCACAACCTCCATGCTGTAATCAAGGCATTGTGACATGGATTGTCATATAGAGTCCCTCTCAATGAAGCCATGATCCATGGCCACAGCCTATCTACCACATGGCCATGCCCAGAACCTTCTGGTTCCATATCGACCTTAGATGCACAAGTTTCGTTGGACTTGGGGACTGGGTTTGTGTATAGGAGAATCATGCTATGTTTAGGTATACCGGTACAGAAAACCACAATGGAACAGCAAGTATAACATTTGCATATCAACTAAAATAGGTCCACTTGAGACCGCTACAAGGATCTGAGAAAAAGAAGCCGCCTTGAAGCAGAGGACGGCCAACGTTCATATCGAGAACAATCTGAACCGCCAGCCTACAAGCTAGCTGGGTCCAGTTCAGCGGCACCACATCGAATCGCAATGATGATACCTGCAGCCAACGCGAGCAGAAGCAACAGCAGCAACCACATTTACCACAGCTTCTTGCTCACTTCGCGGGCAATCCATTGCCCAATATTGAACTGTCCCACCATGATGACTTCGTCCTCTGGCTCGGGACACATTGTATCTATCCATTGATTGTATTCCGACTGACGGGATCGTGTCGATGCATTGGCACTGACCAGCGCCACGGCGCCACCCGCTTGGTTGCTTCCTTGAATGACCATGCCACGTAGCTTGGACTGCGGCGAAATACCGGCATCCTTTTGGAATCGTTGATGGAATTCCTGTGCTACTTGCAACTGAATGGCATGTTTCTTTGCTTCGTCAACGTCTTTGTGATCAATCTTGGGCTGTGGATAGACCTGGGACATGAAGTTGACAAAATGGCGCGATCCACTGGCGGATCGTCCCAGATCTGTGACCCAAACGGTGCGAGCGTTCATCTTTTTGAGGAGTAAATAGATATTGACAAACCCCATGGGTGACTGGATTCCTTTGCGTTGATGTTTGGGCGTGACAATGAAGAGTCCGTAATGGATGCAGGGAGTTCCATCTTGGAGGTACCAAAAGAATGCCACGTTAAAGGCACAGGGAATGTCCGACCCTTTTGGATACAAGAGAATAATGGCCTTGTTTTCGAGTCCTTCTCCTCTCATGATGGGATAGTCGAGAACAGTCTCGAGTGTATAGTGGCACATGGAGGAAAGATGCTTGGCGAGATACTCTGCTGTGTCGTTGTCTTGGGGTCCGACGAATCGTCTCGCGTCGTAATCTGGAGAAAAAGCATGACGAGTGCCATCCTCCATGGATTTGCGATTCCAACCATCTTGGAAAAAGATAAGCTGGGCGAGTTGCAGGGCTTCCATCGTATATGCGATCGATCGGTGTGGTGGTTTCGAAGAATTCATCTCTTCTCTTTTTTTT
>CAICTM010002143.1:0-17885 GCA_903772945.1 Seminavis robusta
GTGTTCCAACATTGTTCATCGGGTTTTGAACTTCAATGTACAGAAGTTGACGTATTCCTCGTTCCGTTTCCATGACAGTTACTGGTACGTTAACGGTTTCGGTGACGGTACCGGTACCGGTCGCGGTTACGGTCGCGTTACCGTATGTGCACGCACACACCTGTACAGACGTTAAAAACCGTTAAATACAGGTTTGGTACTTACGGATACACATGACCGTTGATTCTGCAACTGAAGTGCGGGTACACTATTTTACACAGTAAACGCGAGCGAATCGGTTTCGGAGTGCAACTGAGGGGGAATCTAAAAGGAGCGTCGTCTCGAGGAGACGTAATTGAAAAGGCCTTTTGTGGAACACGGATGATGTCATGATCCACTTGGATCTTTTGAGATTCCATTCGTGGATACGGCTGTAAGACTCAGGCGTCAAACAAAGATCCACTTTGTGCTCTCCAATCTCCAATCCACCTTATACGTAGTGAAGCTTCGCGCGAAAAGGGCGCATGCACCTCTGCAGCCCCGATTCCTCACTTTTGTTCTTTTCTTGGATCGATCGATCTTTGTGAAGAAGCAGATCAATCCAAGAAAAGAGACCTCCTGACCAGCTAACATACAGTAGTAGACGTTTTGTGCCAAAACAACGGCAAAGGTGACAGAGAGTTGCCATCGTCGCTGTGTTTTGCTGTTTTGGGTTTACCCAGTTTCCCCAAACCAGTCAGGGAGCAGAGGTAATCACGTTTTGGAATTCCCCACAATCCCACCCCAGGGAGTTGAGGTAATTTTAAAAATAAGCAGCAAAGCTGGTAAAACCTGGCCACACTTGTCACGCTCACTGCACCCATACCAATCCAACGAAACTCGCCCCCAAGCAACCTCAAGACAGCAGTGAACATTTGGAGATCTCCCCAAGTACCCTCCAAGACCAACTGAAACCTCGTTTTTTCAGTTGCGGTGGTGGTCCCAAGTTTGTGACTTGCATTCGCGGCGTTTGCGTTTATAACCGGCCAGGCCGTCGCGAAAGCTATCGCGAAATTTTTGCGACGATCATCATGTCAGATTCTGAAGACAAAAAGCCGGCGGCAAAAAGCCACAACAACGCTGTGGATGTAGCTGCAGAGGAAGATTCTACTCAGGAAGAAGACAACTACGCTAGCGCACAACACCAGCTGCAACAACAACAGCATCACGACCAGCAACAGCAAGTTCAACCAGCGCTCCAGCACCAGCAAGTGGCAGGAACAAACAACCCGCCTCACGCAGCACCCACTCGCCAAACTGGATCCATTGCAACTTGGTGCAATAGTGAGGCGTATGTTTCTCAGGATGAAGACAACATGGCAAGTATTGATCAAGATATGATCATGGATATGCTTCGAATCACATACACCATTGGACATGCTGATGGTGATGTACGTCACCAGTTGGCACAAGGGTATGACATCTCCCCACCCGATCCTGGGTTCTTCCTGGCGCGCACCACTAACCACCAGCTGATTATTTTATATGGAATCAAAGTTTGCACACAAGTGGGCTCTGCATGGTGCCAACAAACAGTTGGTTTTGCCGGCGACATCCCTACAAATAGCCAGCTTCCAGCAACTTGGTCTACTAAACATCTCAACACTATGGCAAAGATGGTGCAGGTGTCTGCAGTGGTCAATCTTACCAAGCTACGAGCAAGTGCCAAGGCAAATCCACAACAGCCTACTCTAGTACCCACCTTCCCAACGAACAAAACTCCTCAGAAACTACCTGTGGTGTCTATGGTGAAAATCCCAGCCCCACTCCTCGCCCGAGCTTTGGCAGCTGGAGACCCACAGACCGCTCCTTTGCCGTTTTTATTAGTAATTGCGGAGTTTCTGCATCAACACTCCAAAACCGAAAGCAAACTGCCAAGCACAGGTTTCAATACTCCCAAGACAATGCAAGTGTTGAAGAATTCCCTGTTCGCCTTGGCAAGCTCCATTACAGGGCGAAAAGACAATGTCATCACTGATACTGGGGTAGCTGCGATGGAACTTGCCCTTGACACTCTGTCTCACCAACCACCTGATCATAAGAGTACACTCTGGGTACAACGCAACTTTCAGACAATCCAACCACTGGCAGCAACCCTGAAAGCCCCCCCTCCTACTACTACCCATCATGTGTCATTTGCAGCCAATTCTGCCCCTACAGGACTCCCTGCACAAGCCCCTGGTGTACATAGCACCATTAATCATGCAATTTCTGGATTCTCTGGGCCAGGACTCCCTCCTGCACAAGCCCCTGGTGTACATAGCACCATCAATCATGGAATTTCTGGATTCCCTGGGTCAGGACTCCCTCCTGCACAAGCCCCTGGTGTACATAGCACCATCAATCATGGAATTTCTGGATTCACTGGGCCAGGACTCCCTCCTGCACAAGCCCCTGGTGTACATAACACCATCAATCATGCAATGTCTGGATTCCCTGGGCCAGGACACCCTCCTGCACAAGCCCCTGGTGTACATAGCACCTTCAATCATGCAACTTCTGGATTCCCTGGGCCAGCTTTCGGAGGACCCACTCCCACCAGTCCTGCTGCACCTTCAGGACTCCCCCCTCCACCCCAAGCCCCTGGTGTACATAGCACCAGCCATACTGCAACCTCAGGCTTCCCTGGGCCATTGGTTGGGGCACCCAACAGCATCAATCCTGCACCCTCAGGATTCCCTGGGCCAGCTTTTGGCACACCCAACACCACCACTCCTGCACCTTCAGGATTTCCCGGGTCAGCTCCTGGAGCCCCCAGCTTTGTCAATCCTGCATCTTCAGGACTCGCTGGGCCAACGTTTGGAGCAGCCAGCAATATCAACCCTGCACCCCCAGGATTCCCTGGGCCAGCTTCTGGAGCACCCAGCAACACCAATTCTGCACCAGCATTCGGATTCCTTGGGCCTCCTGTTGGAGCACCTGGCACCAACAATCATGCGCCATTCGGACTCCCTGGACAACCATTTGGCACACCCAACCTAGGACAAGGTTTTCACCCTCACTCTGGATTCCACTTCTCTGGAGCACATCCAGCCCCCTGGACACCTGCACATGGACCACCAAACATGTTTCCAACAGTGGACACTGCTCCAAGAGCTCAAGCCAGTAAAGACAGTGCCTTTTGGCACTTTTCCATGCCTTGCTTCAGTGGATGGATGGGCTTCCCCACAATGTTTCCCAACCCATTGGAGAATGGCATGCCACGATTCCTCCCGATGCTTGCCAAGCTCCCAGCGGGCAGTGCAGAGCTCAACAGCTGCTTTCAAAATGGAATATCCCAACTCTCTGGAACTCTGGAAAATCGCCAGAACTTTCAAAGTTTCAATTGGTCCCCTTCCCTCAAGAAGGAGCTCAACACTATGAGCTTCAATCTTGACGATTTGCAGGCGGATTGGCACAAAGGACTTGGCCCAGGCATCGCTATGAGCAGAGATCGCGACGCTGTCACCCGCAGCAAACGACTCCACTCTGAAATTGACGAATATGGAGGTCTCGGCTTCAATCTGGGAAGATTGGACACCCAAAGGTTACAAACCCCAACCCCATCTGTCCCTAAGGACTATGCCTCCTTTCTGCAATTCCTCGTTCGGTACAGCCTTATTCTTCGCGAATGGATGACACAAAACTGCAACCTCTATCAGATTACCTGGGCTCTCTATTTGGAAATCCTTGCAACCAACCAAAATGCATCATATCCAGAACAATGGTATCAGCGTCATGGACCCTTCATCATCTGGAAGCTCATCATCACAGCAAAGCAATTCTTTGAGCAACGCCGAACACATGAAACACTACCTATGCAGGGGGTTGTGTACATCACTCCAGATCCCACAAGGTTTGCTCAGGATATCATTCGGAATGCATCAACCTTGGTGGCTGTTGAAGAACTCCCCCCAGCTTTTCAAGCAGTGATACGTCAACATGTGCCAGTGCACTTGCCCCCGGCACCTTCCCCAGCTGCTGCGCGACCATCATCTGCTCCAGCCATGGGAAGATCTCCACCAACACCGGCAGCTCCATCTCAAACTTCTAGGGCAAACCGGCGACAGAACCAGCAGCAGCAGCAACCTATTGAGCACCGAAACCCAACTCCCAATGCTCAATTGGTCCAATTCTTTGGCAATCTCCAACAGGATCCCCAAATCAATGCACACTACAAACGTACAGTCAACTTGTGCCAAGCGGTGGGCACAACTTTGTCTGAAGTTCTTACAAGTTTGGGTCTTGACGAGAATGATTGCGGCAACTACTACCTCCGTGGAGTGTGCAGGCGCAACTTTTGCCGTAACTCTCATGGTACTAAACCACTCACCGCGGATGGCCTTCAGGCTTTCTTGAATCGCCTGAATCCTGCCCTCCCCAACTTGCGTGGCCGGGCACCCCCTCAGCGAGCCTGAGATTCTGGCACCAAACGGTACATTGATCACCAACACCCACCTGCGCCACACCCCATTTCCCCAACACATCATCACACACTTCACTCCACATTTCAGTTATCATCACCTACAAAACGGATACGGCAGAACTCTATTGCGCCTAATACAGATTTGAAACCACCGCCAAAGGAAATCCCTCTCACACACCTACGGGTGTCTACGAACACCTCAGCTTTCACTCCAACCACTTGTGCTCCCCCTTCAGTCCCACAAAGAGCTGCCGCCAAGCAATTGCAAGCTCTCCATCGACTGCACAAACAAGCACTTCACCACACAGACAGCACAACAGCACCTTCACTCAAACAACAACAACTCCATCAAGTCCCACCTACCACTCACATCAGCAGAACCCCAATCCCAGATGGAGTCTCCCACCCAGAGGGTCCGCCAGTCATCCATGCAACCTTCACTGGACCCTCCTTCCCCCCGCCTATGCCCCCAGCACCTCATCCCTGGACACAGCCTCTGGCATCCGCCAACTCCCAGCAGCAGCCCTTAGATGATTCTTCTCTAACCCCTCACCAATGTAAGTACCCCCGCGTCAAAAAACGCAGATTGATGGAACCTTCTGGCCCTGCCCTGGACCATCCTGCAGCACCCCTGCTGCACCAGTATGCCACATCGGGATGCCCTGCCCCAGTTGATGACAGCTTCACCATGGAAGCTCTTGAAGCAGCAATCAAGCGTGGAGCTCATCCTTCAGCACAAGCACCTGAAGCGGCCACTGCACTTCGCAAAGAAGTTGAGGAGAAAGTAGCCCAGGGATATGCTCGATTGATCCCTTGGACAGAACTGAAAAAATCACTCCCATCCAACATTCGAATCAGCCCAATAGCTGCAATTCCACACAAGAGTCGTGCCTATCGAATGATTCTGGACTTGAGTTATATGTTTACTCTGGATGGGATCCCGTGGTCTTCAGTCAACACAGCGTCAACTCCATCTGATCCACCACTTCAATCCATGACACAGTTGGGTCAAGTCCTTCCACGTTTGATTCATCGCATGGCTACCAGCTCTGAAGACGAGGGGCCTTGGGTGTTCATGAAGCTGGACATCAAAGACGGTTTTTGGAGAATGGTGGTACCAGAGGATCAAGAGTATAATTTCTGTTACGTACTCCCTCAAACGACCCCCAACGAACCAATCCAAATCGTGGTCCCAAGCTCACTCCAAATGGGCTGGAAGTATAGCCCGCCTTACTTCTGTGCGGCCACTGAGACTGGAAGGGATGTCGCCGAAACATTGGCATCCAAATCAACACTCCCACCTCACCCTTTTGAAACAATGACAATGAACATTGATGAAGAGCTGAACTTATTCCAAATTCAACACCCTTCTCAGTGGACTGAGGATGAGCTACCAGAACGGCTCCAAAACTTGAACCGGCTCTTGGAGGTTTATGTGGATGACTTCGTGGCTGCAATCCAGTGTACCAACCCCCAAGTTCTCCTGCATCATTCCAGAGCATTGCTCCACGCCATTCACTCTATCTTCCCGGCTGCACCTGACCCAGACCGAGACCCGGACGATGAACCGGTTTCCCTAAAAAAACTACTGCAAGGCGAAGGTGTTTGGGCCTTTCGCAAAGAGATTCTAGGTTGGATTTTCGATGGGATTGCTCGCACCATCGAGTTACCACCAGGCAAACTTGAGAAAATCCGACTGGCTGTAAAGGACGTGCTGCACAAACAGCACACCAAAGTCACCACTCTCCAATCACTCACAGGCAAACTTCAACATGCTTGTTTGGCCATCCCCAATGGCCGAGGTCTTCTCGCTCCCTTGTACAAACTACTTCCACCTGCCCACTCCAAAGGGCAAAACCGACACAAGTTTGTCTCAATCCCACAAGATTCGGAAGCATTTCACGCCCTCAGTGATTTGCGAACCATGCTGAAAATTGTGGCCAACCGGCCTACCAAAGTTGCTCAGCTTGTCCCTGGGTGGCCCCATTTTGTGGGCTTCTGTGATGCTTGCAAACATGGTGCAGGTGGTGTGTGGCTCAGTGGAAAAGACAGTCTCCACCCCACCGTTTGGAGGGTCAAATGGCCGCCCGAAGTTGTTGCTCTAGTTTCTGCCAACAAATTATCTGTCAATGATTTGGAAATGGCAGGGCTATTACTGCACTATCTGGTTTTGGAACAACTCGTGCCTTCCTTGGAGCACAAACATTGTGCAGCATGGTGTGACAATACATCCACTGTGTCTTGGGCCCGCCGGTTGTCCTCAAGCAAATCTTTGGTTGGACAACGCCTTGTTCGAGCCCTGTGCATCAGACATGCTGTCACGAATCAAGCTCCCCTCTTGCACCATGGTCCATTGCAGGTGCAAGCAACAAAATGGCTGACTTAGCCAGCCGATCATTCAAAAAGGGCGGGGCTGGGAACTATGAACTTTCTGATGATGAATTTCTCACATTCTTCAATCATAAATTCCCCCTCTCACAGGGAGCCTGCTGGAAGCTGCACCACCCCAACACCAAAGTCTGCTCCATGGTATTTTCCGAAATGTTAACCAAGCGACAGCCAATGGGGTCGTGGCTACGACTTCCCAGCGCCGGAAGAAATTCTGGCAAGACTGGTGTCGACTGCTCAGCTACATTGGCCTCTATGACCCATTCCTTACCTTCCTGCCCCAACCCCAGCAACTCGCAGTCGTGCAAGCATTTGCCGATTGGGTACGAAGTGGAAATACAGGACGCAAAAATTGCGTCGGCGCTCAAAGAGTTCAACAAGCGCTGGCAGCCATTGCCACGTCCTTCCACATGGCTCAGCGACCCTCTCCCACCTACCTCGACCAGGGAAGAGCAATCTACTGGCCAGCTCTACACCAACAAGTAGAATCCTACCGCCGTGCAGATCCTCCACCACAACCCAAACTGGCAGTCCCAATGTCAGTCCCTCATCACATTGTTCTTGCTGGCCTCCACAGCCCCATTCCCAAAGATCGGGCTAAGGGAGACCTAATCTGCATTGCCGCTTACTACCTTCTTCGCAGTGGCGAATACACCTACACTCCTCCCAAGCAACAACGTCGAACCCAGCGTTTTCGGGTCAAAGACATCATTTTATGCCGAGCAGACCAATCTCTTATACCCAACACTGCCCCCCTACACATCCTTCTCACAGCTGAATATGCAACCCTCAGGATCACCAACCAGAAAAATGGACGAAAGGGTCAATGCATCCATCACCAATGCACCCACACGACTACAAGCCCTGTCAAAGCTCTAGCACGACGGGTTGCACACATTATGAAACACACCAACAATATGAACACAGCCATTAGTACCTACTTTGACATGCCAGATCGATCGCCCAAGCAAATCCGACCCCGCGACATTAACAACACCATCAAATCAGCAGTCACCCAACTTAATCTCACACAATACGGGTTTACCCCAGACAATGTCAGCAGCCATTCTCTACGGGCTGGAGGGGCCATGGCAATGAAACTCAATGGTGCAGATGAAATCACCATCATGAAACAAGGCCGATGGACCTCCAGAACTTTCCTCCAGTACATTCACGAACAAATTGGAGCCCTAACCAACGGCTTGGCAACACGCATGCAGCGACATATTCCATTCACAAACATGACCCACACACCAATTCACCCACATCTAACAACACACCATTGAGACTAGTCTTAACTAATAGATTGTCTCTTATTTCACATCTCCAAACTAATAACCAAAACACTCTTTCAACACCCATCCTACATCGGTGACTTGAACGTAGCCGGGCCTTTCATGGCACGAATTGCCCACTACGTTCATCAACCTCATACAACATCACACACATGGACCATCCACTTCATCAGCCCATAACATTTCAAATGGGCTGACTACACAAATGGAGGTTCTATGGATCAAAAGCCTATGCAAATTGATCCACTCCAAGTGAGCTTTAGAGCAATAACACTAGTAATGCTGCTTCAAAGCCCACCTTGGTGTGCCTTCTAGCTCTAGCACCATAGGCACAGTCACAGGCTAGTCCACATGAGCTGATGTTGTAGGTCACTGAAAGTAGCTCTCGAGTAGCCCACAAGATATCGATTCAAGAACTTATCGCGTGAAGATCTCACAGTCTACCTGTATGGACGAAACGTGTGCCCGAGATACAGGTAGACTGGCTTCCGTGGGTCTAAAACACCTGTTGCCAATCGAGCATAGGCACTGCAGAAGGACTCACACATGCTCCTCCCTTCCGACCCACGAACCGTGGTAGCGAAGCTGGTACCAGCTACATGTACCAGTACCAACCGATGAACCGTGGTAGCTACAGGTGCTGTGGCGCTCAACTACTGCCAGCTTGGTACGGTATCCGTAGCCAGAACTTGCTCCAACGATCACCACAAGTACATGTACATACATGTGCCCCAATCAAAAAGAGGAACTACAAGAATGGATCCTTGTACTTGAGTAACAAGAAGCAAAAGCAGGCTTTTGGATTAGCTAGAGCCCAGCTACTTTGTGGCCAACAGATTGCCTTCTTCAAAAACACACTCAAGGGGCCTACAACTAACCTCGGGGAGCTGCCGAGCTTGTGGCTGTTCTGGGGGACTAAAAGCCAGCTTTATCAGTGAAGTACATTCGTACTCCCCCAAGAGCAAAGAGGCATAGTCTTCCCAGCCAAAAAAGTTACATTACAGCTGCCGTGTGTTTTCTGTTTCAGTAAAATTCATTCAGTCGCTATGTGCTGGAATCGTAAGACAGTTCTCCTTGCAGGCTCTATTTGCCTTTCTTGGGTGAGGGTTCAATAGGTGGACTGTTCATAGTGTGAGAATGAGGAGTACCCTTGGCTTCCCTTCCGATTTTCCCTGGATCTCCCACTTGAGAGGCTACCGCAAGTGCATCATCCCTACTCAGCCTCTGATCCATAGCAATAGGCTGAACCATGGCAGCCAACAGCCAAAGTAGAGTCAGTCACATTATCAACTCTTCCATGTTTGGGGCCAGAATCGAATCCTCTTGACGATTTCTGGGCCTTCTTCTCCAGACAAAAACAAGGCAGCTCTAGCCTATTTTTGTTCTTTGGCGAGCAACTGGGCAAGCGTCACTTGGGCCCTTTTCCAATAGACATCACCCACAACTCGCTTGAGGTGCACCCTCACGCTAGCCGTGACAGATTCATAGCCAGGTTCCCTTCGTTTGTAGCGTACAGTGCATTCCTTGATAAGCTGCCTGGCTCTACTATGCAGCCTAGGATCTCTGTCCTCAAGGCGTTTCAGCAGCACCCTGACGAACATGCGGAAGTTTTCGTTTTGAGGGGGACCCATGGGACGAGGCTGATTTTGAGGTGGATACTGTACAGGTGGAGAAACAGATGGCGTTGGGTATTGTTGATTTTGCTGATATTGAGAGGCCGCAGGTCTAGCAGTGGGCTGAGTTGCAGGAGCCACGGCAACGCTAGAGGCCCCTGGATGTACCCTCTTCCATTTCTGTTCTCTAGGGATGGGCTGGACCACGGCAGCGGCAGCCAAAGTAGAGGATGGCACATCATGAGGAGGATGTGCTGGTGTTGAATCCAGAGCCGATGGGGCTGGTTGTTGATTTTGATGTTGCTGCTGTTGAGAGGGAGCACCAGGGTGCCGAGTTGCAGTACATGTAGTATCGGTTGCAGTAGAGGATGGCAAATTCTTCCATTCTTCCTTTTGTTTTGTTGTTTGGGTCAACAATAATAACTGATGAGAGAGCTGTTGTTCCGCTCGTTTCCAATAGGCATCGCCCACAACTGGCTTGAGGTGTACACTCACACATGCCGTGACGGATTCATAGCCAGGATACCCCCGTTTGTGGTGCGCAACACATTCTTCGATAACTTGCTTGGCTCTACTATGCACCCTAGGATCTCTGGTCTTGAGAAATTTCATGAGCACTTGGATAAACAAGCGGAACCTTTCTTCTTGTCGGCGCATTTGGCTGTTTTGTTCCGAGGAGGATGCACTGCAAGTGGCAGCACTATGCTGGACTGTAGCAGCAATAGCTGAATAGTAATTATCATCGTTCGATTCTTCCGCCGTGTTACGGCCTGAATCATCGCCCATGAACCATGCTTCTGGCGCCCCACCAGCAGATCCGCTCATCTTAACTTGGCTTAGAACAGTCCGAATGTGACACCCCCTATCATCGACAACATGACAACATGACCGAGGACAGGCGGGTCTTTGAGCACGTTTGTTCCTTGTGGGTTTTGAGTGAAGCCAGTCAAGCTGTAAAATAGACCCGTACCATCCAAGTTGAAGTCGATCCTTCCGTTCTTGGAGGCATCAGTGTTGTCATTCGTCATTGTGCACGTCAAACACAATGCTACTAGCTAGCAACACAGACAACCAAGTCCATGACTTACATACATACATGTAGTTGGAAGAGGTCGAACATACATGGTGTTGACTTGACGACGACTACTTTTAAAGCTTAATGTCCTTACTCACAGCCGGCATGCCTTCGTCATGGGCAATGCTGTTGCTGCATACGGGCATTTTTTTTTCCAATTTGCTGTTGGGTTCGGCTGCCTTTGGTAGCTACCAAGAAAATAATAATGGGACTGTCCCCTTGACGGTATCACTGCCGAGTGGCAGCAGCAGTGGATTGCTATGGCAAGACTTGAGTGTCATGACACCCAGCAGCCAATGTCTCTTGCGATCTTCCAGTGGATTTGTGGAAAATGGACACATTTGTGGTATTCTGGGGCCTTGTAAGTCTTGAAAACACATTAAATGAGGGTAGACAACACATCAGAGTACGCTTTCTTACCATCCATGATTCTCTCTCTCTGTCTGTCAAATAAATCAGCTGGAGCAGGAAAGACAACCTTTCTGTCCACAATTGCCGGTCGTCCAGAGGCTTCCTTGCACGTCAACGGACAAGTGTTGCACTACCAACTCGACAATGGCCATAGCAACAATAATAACAATGACAACAACTACAACTACAAATGCGCCCCGGTCCAATCTGGTGGTGTGGCGTGGCTCCAGCAGCACGATGCCTTTTTTGAACGGTTGACTGTCAAGGAAACCTTGGACTTGGCCGTGTTTTTAGAATTGCCACACTTGAGTTGGACCCAACGGGATCAAGTGGCTAGAAGTTGTCTGGATTCCTTGGGATTGTCACCCCTCCAAGATAGACCCGTGGGAAGTCCCAAAGCCTCGCGGGTACTGGATGGGGCCACGTTGAGTGGAGGAGAAATGAGACGACTTTCCGTCGCAGTAGAACTAGTGGTAAGTTTATCACTGACTACTTTTTTATACCCATCCACGCCATGCTAACAAAAACATACGCTTTGCTACGTCCTAATAGACCATGCCCCATTTATTCATTGCCGATGAACCAACCTCTGGCATTGACTCTAAAATGTCTGAAAATGTCATGGCCGCCATTGCCTCCCTGGCACGAGAACGACAAATACCCTGTTTTTGTACATTGCATCAACCGCGATCTTCCATTTGGCACATGCTCGATGCCGTCATTCTCATGGCACCCGGTGGGAGAATATGTTATGCGGGGCCTCGTGAGGATGTTTTGGGGTATTTGTCCTCGGTGGGATATGATTGTCCCAGCTTGACAAATCCTGCAGAATTTGTGGTCGATTTGGTCTCGGTGGATCCGGAAAATGTGGAACAAGCGGCGAAAGATTCCAAACGAATCGAGGAACTGGCAGCCACTTTTGCTCGGTACACCAAAGAACAACAATCTACTAATGGTGGGACGACATGTACCATCGTTTCGGATGATTCCTTGCCAGTTTCCAAAGCACAACAACAAACTAGTAGCGTGGTGGAAATAGACGACACCAAACAGCGACATCCCTTTCGTGCCGTACGACGCTTTGGAGCGCTCTTTCGTCGCTCGTGGAGACAAAATATTCGCAGCACATTTTTGAATGCCTTTCGATTGCTCATTTCCACGGGAACAGCTCTCATGCTGTCGCAAATATTTCCCTCCATTGCCAAGGGTGAACCACCCCAACCCAAAAGTGTGGTGGATCGAGTCGCATTGCTCAGCTTTGGGGTCATCAACATGATGATGACAGCCGTCATGAAAACATTGGATGTCTTTGCCAAGGAAAAACCCATTGTGCAACGCGAAAAAAACCGAAACTTGTACTCTTCTTTGGAGTACCTCTTGTCCAAGTCGGTCGCCGAGATTCCATTGGATGTGACCTTTGCCGTCGTTTTCACGGCCACCCTCAAAGCCACCACAGGTTTGGCCATTTCCTGGAGTAACCTAACGGCGACTTTTTCACTCATGACAGTGGCGGGAGCGTCCTTGGGGTTGCTGATTGGGAGCTTCACGTCCAGTCAAGAAGCAGCAGTGTCCACTGGAATTCCGATCGTGATTATCATGATGATTGTTGGAATCATCAATCCAAGTGGCGTGGATCCTACCATCGAAAAGCCTCTCCTGATTCAAAGCATCAAAACCTTTAGTCCCATCGCCACTGCCATTGAAGCCCTGGCTCTGGCCGAGTTCTCCGGCATGGAATTCGAACAGCAGAAATCGTTTTTGGGCTGGAGAAAGATTCGGGATGTATCTCGGGTTGGAGGAGTTGCTTTGGTCAAGAATGGTGATGAGGTTCTGGATGCCTTGGGTCTGAGGGATGCAGATTATCCTGGAGTAATGGTAAGTTCTGTTGGCTTTTGATAATTTGATGATTGCAGGAGTTGTTGTGCGTGTACTTGTGTAATTCTCGGCACTCATACAATAACTGTCAATCTACATCTACCCTATCATAACAGAGGCACATGACAGCACTCTCCCTATTGAACTTTGGTCTTTGTTGGCTATTCCTTGGGTTTTCGGATACGGCATGGTTTGGTCGTTTGAAACAGCTTTATAAGGCGACATTTTCAGGACGCGGCGCCAGGGGTGTGACTACCAGTACAAAAGACGAATGTGCCCCTGATCCGATAGAGACCGTCAACAGGCATACCATGACTGTCACTCAACAGATCAAGCCAAAGAGAGTCGCTGTCAATGCTAGGGTTTGAGAAAGCATAATATTCTACTCGACAAATCGACTGGACAGGATATGATCTTCCAGTACAGTTACGCGATCTATTCATACGGGACTTAGGTTTGTCATAGGGGACTTAGGTTTGTCATAGGGGACTTAGGTTTGTCATAGGGGACTTAGGTTTGTCATAGGGGACTCAGGTTTGTCATAGGGGACTCAGGTTTGTCATAGGGGACTCAGGTTTGTCATAGGGGACTCAGGTTTGTCATAGGGGACTTAGATTAACTCGACTCGACTCGACTCGTGACTCCACTGTCACTCGACTTGACACTTACTTGACTGACTCGACTCGAGAATTGGGCTACTGTAGCCTAATTATTACGGTACCCCCTTGCAGCCTAAAGTCAAGAATTGCACGTACATACAGAACATGCATCGGGACAAGCAACTGCCGAACAATCAACTTCCAGTTTGGTGAGCGATCTCAAACTGCAGAGGCCCGTGGGAAGAGTTCCTGCCATTGCATTTTCACCCATCCGCAACTCTTTGAGGCCCATTAGCATTCCCACTTCTGACGGCAACATCCCTGTGAAAGCATTGCCACCGATATCCAGGTAATTCAGTGTCGTCAAGAGACCTATCTCGGAGGGAATCCTTCCAACGAGAAGGTTCCCTTCCAACTCAAGATTCACAACGTTGCGGAGCCTTCCAACCGAACTTGGAATTGTACCAGTGAGTCTGTTGTTGGCCAAGCTCAAGTAAGACACGCGTCTTAAGAGATCAAATGTATTCTCGGGAATAGGGCCGTGTAGGAGATTGTTGGTCCATCCGACCTCCTCCAAGTTTCTCATCGATCCTAACGTAGAAGGAAGTAAATTGGACAAGGGCACGTCAAGATAGAAGTCAAGAATGGAGAGCTTTTCCAAACCGGGCAAGAGCGCCACCTCCATAGGAAGATACTCGGCATAGGTTTTGCTGACGCCCTCGTAGTATTCTCCCCCATACAGAAAAAGTCGCGTAAATCTGTCACCTTCGCACCCGTTGCGAAACTCTTCAAATTTATTCTGTCGCCCCCAAATGCATTCGGTCGTTCTCTCGTCCAGCTTCAGATACATGTCCTGTTCTCGCGCATACCAGATCTCTCCACCACCCATGGCATAGTAAAAGCATACGAGAGCAAAGATTTGAAGCAGACGCCAATCTCCCCAATCGTCCTCCCGTGCTTCGAAAACCGCATTCTCCACTACCCAATTTATAGCCAGGCGTTGCGGCAGCTTTGGATCATCCGAGTTGCTTTGTAAGGTTTCCAAGGTATAGTCAGGGAGAATAGACATGAGATATCTATCCTTTTCGTCGTAGGAAAACGTTGGGCTCATCGAGGGGCTCATCGAGGGGCTCGTACTGGGGGTTATGGACGGCCTAAACGATGGAGATGTAGTGCTCGGTTGAGGTGACGGACTGTCCGTGTTCGTGTTTGCTGCTGGCATTGTGTCAGCGTTGCTCCCACTGCTGGAGCAGGCACCATTCATGCACACACCGCTAACAATAGCAACCAAAGATAAGAAAACAACGATCAAACCAATCCAGAATCTCCTTCTGGTAGTCCTTGAGTTGGGAGTTCGCTCAATCTTCAGAACATCTGCAACGATGATGTCACCCGCTGGGTTCTCTTGGTCCTCGTCGCCCCCCTCTGTCGAGTCGTCCACCAAGGATGCCTCTACTAGAATCGCGGAACCGTTTATTGCTGGTCGTTCTCGGACTGGATTGTCACCCTCGTCGTCGCTGAAAGAGATATCCTCGTTGCTTTCAAGGTCTTCAAAGTCAGCGGCAGGGTTGTCGTCGAGGCTAACTGCAGCCGTGCTGCCAAATTTTTGGGCAAGAAAGGCTTGTGATGACCTTCTTCGATGTTTCTTTTCAGAGCTCTCGATGGCGTTAACGGGAGATATGTTTGCTGTATTGCCCAGTGGCCCTCTTCTGTCGAGCCCTTTTCGTTTTCGTTCTGTCCGCGAAGTCGAAAGGCGGTTCCGCCTTGTTTCAGTATCAGAGCTGCGGCGACGTGTTGAGGTGCTGCTGCCAAACTTCTCAGTCGGGAATTCACGTCTCGACGACCTCCTTCTACCATCTCCTGAGGCCCTTGGATTTTCCTGTGGTTGTCTTTCATTGTCAAAGCCATCCCAAGACATGAACTCTGATGAGGAAAGTCTTGCATGGGCTCCATCGTCAACATATTCTGTTGGAGTAAGGACAATACACGTACCCTCTTGGGAAGCTTCTGTCGGAGGAATTGCAATGTCAAGATCCTCTTGGGAAGCTTCTGTTGGAGGAATGACAATGTCGACATCTTCTTGGGAACTTGCATGCATTTCTTTATCGTGTTGGCTTTTCCTTCTCATTGCATGTCGTTTCAGCTGCCTCTCTTCTTCATCCAACGACTTAGCCAATGCCTTCACATTTTGAAGCTCAATGGAGCGCCTCCTGTTCTTTGGCATGGCTTGATGACTGGAAGAGCTCGTATCCATTCTGGAAGAGAGCTCCTTTTCGTCTTTTCTCAGCGATACAAGGGTCCCGTCAATGCATTTTGATGAGATTTCAATTGGATCAGTTGGATCCAAGGTAGGATTGGCCGTGTTTTCAACAACTCTCCGTTCATGTTGTTGAATGGAGACCTGATGGTTGGAGTCACAGAGACTATCAGGTTCTTTCCATGCTGCAGCTGCCTGTTGTATGTCATCCCGATGGACAGCCAAAATGTCTCCTTCAATTTCTTGGTAGCTTTGCCTGCGAGCATGTGTACTAACAGCGTCGGTACCGCTCGTACAAACGCAATCTTCTATAGATCCACGTATTTTGAATCCCCTCCTATTCTTCAGCCCCCTCTTTGGCGATTTCCTTTTGATTGATCTTCTCTTGGACTGAATTCCAATTTTGTCTTCCTGCTCATGGTCATCTGCTCCTGTAGCCACCAGCAGTGTTGGTTCCGAAGCCGCCTGCACGGCTTCTGCTGCTACCGGCCTGGCGGAGGTACTAGTCCTCCGTTTCCGTCTTTGAGGAACAAGGCAGAGGGCAGTAGCTGACTGACTGCTGATTCCCTGAGTATTGGTAACCCCATGATCTTCATTGTGATGTGTGATCATAGTGCCTCTCAGATTGGGGGGTATCGGCAGATCCTCCACTGTTGTTGCCATAGTCGTCAGGATGCCGACAGCCGAAGCTGGAGATGTGACGCAACAGTAAACAGGTAAAATATCATCCATCCACCCATACCACATGCATGCTGGGCCACATCTTTTACAAACGCAAAGTTACTACTCTACCAGCGAGCGCCGACAAGCGGCGCTCGCCTAGAGCAGCACAGCACGACTAGTTGAGTAGAGTAGTAGGATAGGGTGGTGGAGAGACTCGGCCATTTACTGAGCCGACCGTCTCCGCAACCCAGGGGTGCCGCTAGACTGTGCAGACTGTTTCCTGACGCGAGCGGACTAAAAGCCAGCTTTATCAGTGAAGTACATTCGTACTCCCCCCCCACTGGGGTTAGCGCAGAAAGGAGGGCATAGTCTTCGGCTCCGGAGCTCCCAAAGTAAATGACACAGTGAACATTAGCATCTCTCCACACGCTCGCGTCAGTGTTTTTCGTTTCAGCTAAATCTACATCTACTTCGTCGCTATGTTACTCAACTAGTCGTGGCTGTGCTGCCTTAATGCTGGAATGATGCCGTAAGACAGTTCTCCTTGCAGGCTCTATTTGCCTTTCTTGGGTGAGGGTTCAATAGGTGGACTGTTCATAGTGTGAGAATGAGGAGTACCCCGCACGCCATAGAGCTTCGCAACGTTACAAACGATCCCCGATTTTCTCCCTGGATCACTACTCATTGAGAGGCTACCCCACGCTGACCGGGCGATGAGAGTGACACTCACCTCGCAACCCTCCAGTAGGCGCTTCTGCATTCGCACATAGTCAAAATAGGACTTCGAGAACTACCAATGCAGAGTTGCCGAGACTGGTACCGGGGCAGCAACAGCCAAGGAATCGTCAGGTTCCCACAAATTATCACAAAATACGAATCTACTCCCACACTTCGCTCACACACAACAAGTACATCTCTACACTCCACAGGTCATCACCTGCGTTCCTGAAATGGATACCCCACATACATGTCGATTGCCACTGCCTTTTGCAAGATCCACTCTAAGGCAATAGCACCCCACGAAGACCGCTCACAGATAGCAACCTTGAATGAACACAACACGCAAGACGGTCCAACTCTCTCTTCAGCCATTGAACAGTCGATGCAAGAAGGTTGTCTCCTTCTCGCTCACAATTCTTCCTTCAGCCGAGCTGAACTAGAACTAGAATAGATTAACCCACCTCTCCCTCCCTGGGTTGGCCGATGTCGCACAATCACGCGGGACTCACATCCCGCGGACTGCCTCATTCGTGCCTTGGTTCCCGCTCGGGATTCTAGCATTCACG
>CAICTM010002144.1:0-17880 GCA_903772945.1 Seminavis robusta
AGTCCGGATGGACTGGGGAGAGCCTCACAACGCTTGAGCTGAGCAGACCCAGAAGGAGATGTGAAGTCTAGGTCAGGATTGAAACCTGAACCTGGACTGAAAGCTTCTTCTGACCACCGGGTGGGCGGGTGTTGTGGATGCAGGAAAACGAAAGCTTTGTACTCAACTGTTGTTGGTGTATCAAAGACAAGAGAATAAGCACTTGGTGCTTGTTATCTTGTTGGTGCCAGCTCATCCAATGCCAATGCTGGGTGAGCAGGCACCACACTACAGTTACCTGCCGGTCATGCTGGCTTTAAGGTTGTGGACCCTCATTTGCTCCGCTACTGGTGCTTCACTATGACTGGAGTTAGTCTCTGCCGGACAATCCCTTCGGGATTGCCCTCGGTCCCTTCTCCTTCTGCTGCTCATCATCCATGGTCAAGTGGTTGGTTGTTGGCTATCTCTCAGTCCGGATGGACTGGGGGAGACCTCACAAGCTTGAGCTGAGCATGACCCAGAGGAGATGTGAAGTCTAGGTCAGGATTGAAACCTGAACCTGGACTGAAAGCTTCTTCTGACCACCACACCAAGCACCACACAAGTGGAGCGACCCCTGAAGGCGAAGGATGCCATGAGGAGAGGAGATGGTGACGGAAGAGATAGGAGAAGAAGAGGAAGGAAAAGTGGGGAGGAAATGTCGAGATGGGCCGGTAGTGGTGGAGCCGGAATGATGCGGGGATGGCTCGCTGATTTAAGAAATCGTGGGAGTGATTGGCGTATCGTGGGGAATCAATTTTTTGTCGGAGTGAATGACAAAGAGAGGGTCAACCGTGGAGTCTGTCACGATTGTGGAGTGGTGGAATCGAAAGGAGGCACTCGAGAAGATACCATAAATTTGGTGAATGCCAGGTAAGTAGTAGAGAGTCGAATTTGTTGTTGGACTGGTGTGATTCTCACTGTTGTGTGTATTGATTGCCAATGTGATGTAGGTGGACAAGAGATTGAGTTGAAGTGTACAACATGGCTGTGCTTCGGATACGGAAAGTGGGAAGGAGGATCGCGAGAGATAGCCAACAACCAACCACTTGACCATGGATGATGAGCAGCAGAAGGAGAAGGCGACCGAGGGCAATCCCGAAGGGATTGGCGGTCAAAGCAGCTTCCTCGTGCTGGCTATAGATTGCCGGCTACTAGGGCAAAATGAATGTCTTCCAACGAAGATACCACGAACACCGTGAGGAATCAATGCCAGAATTTGAAAGCACGAAAACAATTTATCTACTAAAACACCTCCTAAAAAAGAAGGTTCAAAACGGGTGAATCGATGATGGATTGATTGATTGTTGCTGGTTTGGAATTTGCCATGGATTGTCGCATTGGATTTATTTGGTATCATTCGATTCTAAGAATGATAGTAGGTTGGATTGGATGCCTTGAGCCTCTGGAGAGGTTTCCAAACATACTTGTCTTCTCCATTTTGAATGGCTTGATCGGGATCGAGCGAGATCCACTTGTATTGTTCGGATTGATTATCGAGTTTGACGGGTGCATCTCCCGATTCCGTGGTGATTTCGACCAGAACGACGGAATTGACAGTTTGCGTTCCTTTTTCGGTTTCGGTATCCCAACTGGACGTGGGAAAGACAGTGTTCCAAACGCCCAGGCATTGTATGCATTTGACATCGTCAATTCCGGTTTCTTGAATCGCCTTGCGTCGCGCAGCTGCAAAGAAGGTTTCTCCCTTCAACACGCGGCCGCCGGGCCACCACCACAACCCCTTGGCTGGATCCGACGATCGTTTGACCAGCAAACATTCCCGTTTCTTGGTCGTACGGTTGCGTCGGACCAAGCAGATATCGCAGCAGACCACAATGCAAGTCCTCACCATGGTACCGTAAAATTCACTCGGCAGAAATCGTTGACTGTCGGTAATCTTGGTCAGTTTTTGAATATCCCCATAAAACAGAGACAAGTCTTCTCCTTCCACACTGGCGCCGGCTAAAACACATATAGATACATAGATAATATCATAGATAATATCATACATAGATAATAGTTAGTTGAGATGTTTGGGGTGTGCACTCAGTGTTTCCTAACGGTATTCATACTGTATCTTACCATGCTTTTTCTCCTCCCTTTTCCTCTCCACCAACTTGGATGCTACCAGTGTCACCAAAACACCAGCAGCGAAAAACAAAAAGCTCTCGCTCTTACTGTTGCTCATTGTCTTTCTCTAACTAGTCTAACTGAACTATTCAATTGTACTGATTCCAAGAGGCGACCTCTATCGATAGAGTATCTATTTAGTATTTATTTTCCCCGTGGTACTAGTACTTGTTTTCGTTGGAGGATTGTAGAGGAGGTGGCGCGGTCATCAAAATATCTTTCTCAAAAAATATTAAGCCAGCTAGGTTGATTATTCAGAAATGGCCGGTCCCGTTCGCAGTTTACCACCCGAAAGAATCCCTTCACCAGAGGTTGCATGGCGGCATTGGGACCCAGCTCATTCGAGATCCTCACGACCTGTTGCTTCCGCTGTCCCACAGTCCCACAGTCCCACAGTACAGTGTAAAGTCATGCTAGTAGCATACATGCACATGTACCGCTAGTACGAATGAATGGTTCCCTCTGCATGTCTGCATGGACCATATATCTTTACCCTGCAATCTGAAATGGTGAGTCAAGTCGAGTCGACCAAGGCAACAAGCTTGGGCGTCGGTACAACATGTAGTTGGATGTAAAAATAAATAAGCTGGATAGAATGCATCATTAATTTTGGTGTGCAGTACCGTCACGTGCGCTAGCTAGCTATTCGTAGAATTCAATCCCAAGGCAACAGTGTTCAAAGCAATCAATCTTCCAAAACAGGTCCAAAGCAAAGGTTCGAAAGGGATTACGATGCATGAATGTAAAAAGTACTAGCTGGCTTGAACCGGAGCAGCAGCGCTATTCGTAGAATCCCAAGGCGAAGGATCCGAATTGACTTTGTTGAAGAGGACGAAACAAGATGTCGATGGCCGTATCCTCCTCTTCATCCCGAAGCAAATAAATAAATAATGGAGTTGAGTCCCAAGACCAATTCTAAGCTGAAGCAGCAGAGATCCCAAGGGATTGAGTGTGTCTCCGGTCATCTTACGGCTGTCAATCACACGGCGTGTAGCTATAGTCATCATGGCTACCTAGTAGTTCTCTAGCGTTCTAGCTGGCAGAAGCCATGCAGTTGACTCCCAAGTCCCAAGACCGCCACTAACTGTGGCAGAGGTCCCCAAACCATGGAAGCGGTCATCTTACGTTCTGATTGCTGCTGGCCAACACCTTTACATACTTAAGATTTAATTTTACTCTTGTAGTCATCTGTTGCCTACCGTACACATGTACAAGAAGTGTAGCTAGAGCCTGCACTCTTGTAGCTGCATGTGCATGTTGTACGAGTATTATTAGTAGAGAGGATTGATTCAGAGACCCTTGCATACTAGTACCGCACGGCAGAGCAGATTGCAGTTCACGTTGAATGAGGGCAGGCTCAACCGACCCACAACTTTGTTGTAAAACGTTGTAACGTTGCAAGTTGGAACCCACCGTTTTGTGTGAGACGCCCATGTCTGCCGGGAAGTGTAGTTGACGAGTATGAATTCCCGCAAGGTAATCCGCACATTAGAAAGTCTTTAATTAATTGAACAATAGGTACTTCTCCTTCCCCTAGAATGTTATGATGGGGCTTTTGGGTATTAAGTGATTTGTTGTACTGGTATCGACCATCCATTTTTGCTTTAGGATGGCGCTTCGAAAGGGAGTGAAAAGCTTGATTGCGCCTAAATCAATTCAGGATGCTCGGACACTGCCACCCGGAATCTTTTTGCACCCGCACAAGTCCCGCACAGTAGCTAGCTAGCTAGCTAGTGCATGTACAGTACACTAATAGCTAGCTAGCTAGCTATTATACTAGTAGTACTGTTTGCAAGTTGCAAGTCACAGTTGCCAGCAAGGGCGAAAGCGCTACTGGTACTCGACTTCTTGTGTGATGTGATGAATGAAGGGGTAGCTGTGAAAAGTTGCCTGGTTACCATTGCAGTTGGTCCTGTCACGGGTCGCCGAAACATCGCCTTCCTGCTTCCAGTTCGCTTATGAAGGCCTGTTGGGTTATGTTTGGCTCATTATTTTTGTGAAGCAACGACTACATCTACACAACACAACACAACACAACACACAATCACATCAATATCAAGATGGCTCCCTTTGCAAGACTCTCCTTTTGGCAAACTTCTGATAATGACAGCGTGGAATCTTCGGATCGATCAACGTCCATGGTCTTGTCCAAGTCTCCCATGAAGAGCTTGGCTCGATTTTGGCAACCTCCGAGCGAGACATCGCTATCGGCACCCTCGGAAGAGTTCATGGTCAAGTCCCCCTTTGTCCCTCAGTCGGCTCCTCTGAGTTCATCGGAAGAGGATTCCATGGACTCGTCCGACCGTAGTTCGGGTGATTTTGTCATGACCATGGAAGATTCCTTTCTCGCCATCCTCGCGTTTCTGCAAGATCATCACGATACTGTGGAAGAACTGGAAGAACTGGAAACTCGTGCGGAATACTTGCAATTCCTGCAACAAGCCGAAGCGCATGTCGAACAACTCTGTCAGGAGAATGGCGCCAGTGTCGATATCCCCACGATTATGGCACTCTTTACCACCGCCTGGACCGCCTTGCAAGACTATTCCATGGACTTGTACAAGAAAGCACGCACCAAATACACCGTCTTTCAAAACAAACAAATGGAAGATTTTCTCATTACGCAACAATGGACACCCAAAGAACGAAAACAACTCCAACAAGCACAAAAACAACGACGACGTCCGTCGGCGTTGGATCCTGTTGCCGAAGAACAGATTTTGCGAGAAGGACTCGCATGGACCACACGCTTCAAGATGGATTGTCAAAAGGGAACTGTACTTACGCAAGAATGGGCACGCCACCTCCGGGCACTGCAACGGACTGCCACTGTCGTTGCCGTGTTTGTATAACTAAAGAATGGGGGGGCCACTGCCAAAACGAACGTGTATACTAGAAACGAAAAGAACGGAACCTGCAAACTACTGACCACAGATAGTTCATAAAAAGATGCAGGTTTAATCCAACACTTTACAAGGGATCTTCAATATCTTTAGCCGAGTACATAGATACCGTTAGCTAGCTAACAAGGATATTCTGCAACCATATCATGGGCTGGATGGCACCAGGCGGCCGTATCGGTAACGCGGGGAGATCGCTCGGTACAGCGACCAGCAAGCCTTGCTCAACGAAACAGTTTCAAGGCAGCTTAATCTCTTTATCATCTCCCCACAAAGGCAGAGCTCCTGTGGCCTGTGGCTACATGCAGCTAGCTGAAACTTACTTGTACCGGAATGTTCTTTGCCAGAGCTAGCTAGCTAGACTTGACCCCAATCAACAACGATGCCACGCACCCATAACAGAGACGACCATTCAACCAAGACGTGCGTTTCGAACTCCTACAGGTAGCTAGAGCTGCGCCGAGAAGTAGACTACCTGCTAGCGGTACAGTATCTAGATAGCTGTCAACCTCTGAGTTCTCCATGGCGTCATTATCTATCTTACACTCAACAACCAGGCACAAAAAGGTGATAGGAACTCATGATGAGCTAACATCCATAGGATGCTGCAGATGGCACCATGATTGCCTATGGCGTCTATGCATACCGGTACCGGTAGAGTGCACTGGAAGCAATCACATTTGCCAATTCTCTTCCACTCGTCACCACCACTCAATGATTTAGAAGGCTTTCAAACTCAATTATCTTTCATCCGTGTCGGATAGAAAAGGGGTTGTAAAAAGGGGATGGGATCGCCCCCGTTTTGAGTAATCCAACAACACACGCGTACATACACCATCGAGAAGATACAAGAGGCATCGGCACTCTCATCTCTCTGTTGCTTGTCATACCGGTATCGTTGGATCACTGCCATCGGTACTACACTCTTTGTTACTACTAATAGCTAGAACATCATCATCAACATGTTGGCTCCTCTTCGATTGCTGCAGCGAACACAACGAGTGGTGGCGTCTCGTGCTGTTACTGGCACTGTCACACGCTCAGCCGTCCGCCACCAAGCTCCGACCTTTGCCGTTCGAGCCTTGAGCGCAGAAGCCGCTCCTTCTGCCTTTGATGTCATTGTACAATTGACATTTGTCGATCCCAATGGAGCCAGACGACAAGTACCTGCCTACGTTGGTGAGTTCAACAGCAAGCTCGATCGTCCTCTCATGCTTAACTTGTAACTTGGATGCACACATGCTCCATTCCCTTCTCGCGTCTCACCGCTTTTGTGTTGGCCCGAATTTGTTCGTTTGCATTGCTCGGATTATTATGATTATGATTAGGCAAAACCTTGCACGAAACTTGTGACATGCACGGCATTGACATTGGACCGGCCGTTCGAGCTGGAGACAGCGAAATTGCTCGCAGCGAGCGATGGATTGAACCCACCTTTGGAGAAGGACCTGCTGCTGGATTCGATCATGTCATTCTGCACGGAAAGGGATCGGAAACGGCCAATCATCGAACGGAACGAGAAATGAGTCTCCTCAGTGAGTACTGGGATGATGACGAAGTCTTTGACGAATCCAGATTGGCATGCATGGTCACCGTTACCAAGGCAATGGATGGCATGATTGTCTATGTGCCCGATCGCATTGTGTGTGATATTCCTTGAGCTTACTACTACAGTACTTGATTATGTGGAGGAGAACACTTACTAGTTGTGAACGATAGCGGCCAGCTAGCTAGAGTACGCTTCAAGCTGACTGGACTGGACTTGTATCAATCTCTCGATGCATTCCATTTTAATAATTAGTTGGTAGCCCTCGTCATACTTGTTTCCTAATGCAGCGTTTGAGAGTGGGTTTATCCGGTTCCAATTGCGTTGCCACTAGCAGTGGGCCTGCCTAGCTAGCTAGCTGGCTGGCTGGCTTATTAGCTTACTTCTTTCGTCACTTCGCGGAAGCAACTCCCTCGAACACGACAGCGAGGAGCGAGGTCAGGCGGTGTGCTACAGAAGCTCTGCTGTGCGGAAGCAAAAGTGAGTTTTCTCTCCGCGAAAGCCCATAGTTTTAGCAAAGCATCGCTTTTCTGTCCCTTCGTTTAGGTATTAATATAAAAAATAGTAGCTTCCGAGCAAAAATGGAATCCCCCATGATGATTGACAGCGGTGAGGGCCTCCGCACACAGGTTACATGTAATGATGAGGTCCAGAGGGATGAAGCCCCCGGATGCCGCAACAATCAAGTGCTGCAACCCGACAGCAGCAGTCTTCCATTTGGTTGGGAAGAGCGTTATGATCCAGGACAGCAACGAAACTTCTATCTCGATACGATGACTGGAGCTACACAATGGGATCGACCGCAAGGTGACAGTAGTCAGACTACCAATTCGTTGGAGGCAGCATCAGCTACGAGTTTGCCACCTGGTTGGCAGGAGTACTTTAGTCCTGCGCACAACACTCACTTTTACGTGGATACTACAACAGGACTCGCCCAATGGGAGCGACCTGTTTTGAAACAACCTCAGCAGTTTGGAGACGGTCCAATGGGTTGGGACGAGCATTTTGATGCTGCTCAGCAACGATACTTTTACGTCAACACTGCAACTGGAGCTTCTCAATGGGAACGACCCCAGTATTATGGGTAAAGAGCAAGAGATCACTCGTCTGCGTGTCCCCTCTCCTGTCACAATCTTCAAAAGACTATTCTTGATTCCTTCTTCAGCCACTGACCTCTATCCGTCTTATTAAAAATAATGAGGTTTTAAAATGCCGACTTCCTCAATCTCTAGAGAGGAATGGCACTCTAGCAGCTTTGGGAAGCAGGTAGATGCAGCAAAACTTGCTAATATTATCTTTCTCCCTACTACTAGAGCTAGCTAGTAGCTAGTCTAGCTAGCTATCTAGACTAGTCTTTTTCCGCAACTGCCTAGCTAGTACCCCGTCTCAAAACTGTCTTTCAGGCTTCTGTCTCATGTATTCAATTCCATTCGCAGTCTACTGGCTTATAGTCAACGGACCAAATATTTTCATGCACGATCGAGTTGAACTGAGTGGCAGCTTGTGTGCGTGTACAGTCGTACCGGTGCTCTAGCTAGTCTCAATGCAAAGCGCACCTGCATTCGCGCTGACCGGCTGGGAAGCTCGAGTAAGATTACATTGGCCAAGCTAGGTACCGGTAGTAGCAACCTGGTCCACTATGAAGAAAGCAATTGAATTGCAAACCTGTCTTCTATTAGCTGTAGCAGAATCTGAAGAAACCATGAATGCTGAGGCCTCTGATCCTGACGATAAACAAACAGAAGAACGAGCGGAGACTCCTGACTCGTCAGCTGTGGAACAAGATACAGGTACGGGCCCTGGCCAACAAATTTCTGATACCAACAGTACCACCAATGCTACAGATCGCGCAATAAGGCCCAGTACGGACAGTGTGACCCACGCCAGCGTGCCCTCTAATAATAGGGATGGCCCCATTGTCATGGCTCCTGGACCGGATGATCACATCAAAGAAGACATTGCCCGGCAGAGACTCCAGTTCGAGCAAACACAAGCTGCTAATGTTCTGAGTTCTACGCAAGTAGAAGAACGAGCGGAGACTCTTGACGAGCCAGAAGTCCAACAAGATACCGGAACCAACCATGGCCAACAAATTTCTGATACCAACGCTACCGCCAATGTCACAGATCACACAATAATGCACAGTACAGACGGCGTGGCCAACACCAGCGTGCCCACAGATCCTTCGAGTAATAATGATGACCCCATGGCCATGTATGAACATATCAAAGAAGACATTGCCCAACAGAGACTCAAGTTCCAGGAAAATCAATCTGCCAATATTCTGAGTTTTTTACCGGATGACCACATCAAGTCAGAAATTACTCAGGCGAGACGCAAGTTCGAGGAACAACAAGCAAATGGCCAACAGCCTGCAACTTTTGGTGCTGGAATTGCCACTCCTTCTGCTCCTACCGCGCAACCAGGTGCCTTTGCTGTCGAAGGTGGACGCACAGGAATTACAGAAGAAGCTAATCAGGACGAGCCACCAGAACAAAATCAAGATATCCCATGGGACATTACGGGAGCCGTCAACATACAGGAGGCACACGTTGCTGCCGTCGCCCAGCAACCGTTGGCTCTCGGGCAGAATTCATTGCCACCACCACCCGAATTGGCTCGCCAAGGACCACGTTCACGCGCTCAAATGCCCCCGGGTGCCTATAGTGAAGGTGATGGACGAGAATCGGCGGGAGGTGGCACCATTTCCATCGGTTCCACAACTACGTTCCAGGAAAACAATTCGACAGGAGGAGCCAATAATAACGGGGGCAACAATACCCTTGACAATTCCGCACCGTTGCTAGAGGCAACTCTGGTGGGCTCGCGATCGTTTCAGGTCGATGAAGAACGAGACCTTCCTCAAGCCGAAATCTTGGAACCCAAATCAATGGTAGGGCATTGGATGGAATCCACGTCCACTCAAGGCAAGCTCATTTGTATACTCATTGTGGCCATTGCACTGGGATTGGCCATTACTGGTTTAGTGTGTGGAACCAGCAATGTCTGTGGTGGCGGTGGTGGTGAAATGTCCAACGAGAACGATGAAATGTCCACATTGGCACCTACGTTTTCGTGGGTTTCAGACTTTCCCGATTTCACCCTCGAGGCCTTACAAGATCCAGTTTCATCCCAGGCTCAAGCCTATGATTGGATGGTGGATGGATATGGGGAAGAAAGGCTCAGTGAAATGCCGGACTGGAGACGTGCACAGATTTTTGCCATTGGCTGCTTCTACTATGCCTTTGATGGATCTACCCGGCCTGGACTTCTTCGTGACAATGCTTTTTTCAATACATCATTACGCGAATGCGGGGACTGGAATGGGACACATACTAAATTCGGCTGTACAGAGGAGGGGCGGTTACAACATTTCAAAATTACGGTCAGTCCAGTGGATATTGTGGGTGTCATTCCACCCGAAGTGGTCCTGCTGGATCAATTGGATGAGCTAGCCATTACCAAAGTCAAGTTGATTGGGAACTTGACATCAATTGTTCCCACACAGCTCGAGCTGCTGCCAAGCATCAGGATTCTGGATCTAAGTGAAAACCAGGTCACTGGAACGATTCCAGAGTATATGAGTGACATGAAGCAGCTGGAAGTCATTGACTTTTACAAGAACGCAATTGGTGGAACTGTACCTTGGCAGCTCATGTATGACATGCCCAACTTGATCAATCTTCATCTTGGCACCAACGTACTTGGTGGCACTATTCCCAAGCCACCACCTGCATTTGCAACGCCCTCATTGGCAAGAGTGGCACAAGGAGACAACATGACAAATTCCTCGCTGGAATCATCCATCGATGATGATGTCAACAGCTATGTTCCGCTGGAGAGCTTGGAGCTGCACCTCAACACCTTCTCAGGAACGCTACCCACGGAGCTATCGTATCTCCAAAATCTCCAAAACTTTCTGTTGTCCACCAACCAGATAACGGGTCCCATCCCAACCGAACTCTTTCTCTTGACCAAATTGGAACGTCTTCGACTTCATACGAATCCCATGACTGGCAGCCTATCCGCAGAAATTGGCCTGCTATCCAAACTGACCTACTTGTCGGTTGCAAATTTGGAGCTGACTGGATCTATACCAAGTGAAGTGGCAATGGCCAGCAACCTTCGATTCCTCAGCTTTGGAGGCAATCAGAATATGCAAGGCACAATTCCGTCCGAGTTGGGACTTCTGACAAAGCTGACATTGCTCACTGTGGGTGGAGGCATGACAGGCAGCATCCCTGATAGTATCTGTCAATTGACCTTGCCTCGCGAGGATGGTGGTGGCAAGACCAAGCCCCTCAGTCTCACAATTGCGTGCGACACGATGGATGAGTGCCCAACTGATTGCGTATGTGAGTGTGGAGCAGAAGAAGTAAAAACCATCTGGTATAGTGGAGGTTCTTCGGGCGGTTCTGGTGGAGGTACGCAAACAAACAGCAATGGTGGCAGTTCAACAGGAAACAGCAATGGTGGCGGTTCAGGAGGTAGCCGAGGTTGAGGCCGGAATGGCTGAAGTTCTTCGAATAGCAGCTGGAGCTTTTTAACACAGTCGTAAAAGTTAGATTTGATCAGTACATGTGCTTGGAAAAGATACCCAAGGAACCTTCGTGCTTGCTGCTACTGAAAGCGGCCTCTACCCTGAGAAGAACCGAACGTTCTACCGTAAGTACGAGGACGTCGCTATGAAAGCTAGAACAATCAACCAATTGCGTGACGGCACACGATGCCCAATAACACCGTCATCGTCACAGGCATTGGTACGCCGCATCCCGTTCCAATCTCCGTCGGCAGTGAGTCCCGTCGGAGATCGACATAGGGCTCAGGAGGGTGCGATTGCAATACAGCTCAATCGTGGGATTGGGTGCCGAACAGAGATCATCGGCGAGGAGTTGGTATGGTACCTGGTAGCGGCCCAAATAGGTCGCTTGATAACGGGCCCCACCTTCGTCGACGTCTTCAAGACGGCGATCTGCTTCAGCTTTGGTCTGTCAGCGCCAAATACAGTGAACGTACGTTTATCAACCATCAACTACTCAAACATTGTTCCAAGCCGAAATTGGGCCCGTCCGCTACCGGCATAGTAGAAAGTCGTCACTTCTTGTTCGTAGCCTTTGAAGTTCTAGCAAACGACCTTGTTGCGGCTTGTTTCTGTTTTTGCCCAAAGGGAATGCCATCTTTATCGAGTCCCCGTGTGGCCCGTGTGAATCGAAATCCCGTTTGTACCATGTGTCGTACAATTTTGGCCGTATTGAGACTATCCACCAATCCATTGTGAGCCCGTCCTTCCCATGTTGCCCCCACCGATTCGACACACGCTTTGAGTCCTCCACGAGGCTCTCGTCCGTAATGTTTTGGAAACATGGAATCGCATTTGAGATTGATCCATCGATCAAAGCATTCCGGTAGCTTTATTTGTTTGTACTGCAGTTCCTGTCGCAGCGTACTCATGATATCGCCATCGCCCCATGTGGCAAAACACCAGGTGGTTCCGGTTGTTTTGGCGCCGTCCTTGTCGACCAGCTTTAGGGATTGGAGCCATTTCATGTAGTTTTGCAGAGCCTCGTCCATGGGTGAAGCCGTACTGACTTGCTCTTGGGTAATGGCCGTGAGTTGCATGGCAAACTCGGAAAGAATGGGGTTCAATGTCGGTCGTACAAACGTATCAAACGCCGAAATGGCAATGGCGTCTTGTCGGAGACGACGATGATCTTCCACACATGGCATGGTCAAATCAAGTGGCAACGGAATTGGACTGTCGTGTTGTTGTGGCTGTTGTTGATGATATTCCAATGGAAGGCCCCTTTTCTTTTCTACCAGCTTCATGACCACCGAAGGGAATTGTGTAATCTCGGGAATGGGTTCCATTTTCTTCCGATCATCGGCAGTCCATTCGAAGTCCAACACGACGAGATAGTCTAGCAGCGGTGGAGGAGCATCGAGGGCCTTTTGTCGTTTCCGCTTGCCTCGTATATCTTGTTGGGTGGGTGGTTGAAGACTTCCCCAGGATGACGAGGGGCGCTTGGTCGCTTGTTGTGTTCGTTGTGGTGGATCGTTCCTTGTGATAGATGAGGTTGATTGTGTGGTTGTCTTCCTGCCACTACCGGTACTACTATTCATAGCATCAATGTGAGATGACGCTCTGGGTGTCCCACACATTTCACAGGCCAGATAGTGCTGTTTGTCTGTTCCAGAGTGTTGAAAGGTGCATGTACCACAAATCCATGCAGCTGAAAGACTATTGGGCTCTGCTGTTGCTGTACTGATACCATCTTGTGTACATGTAGTCATGCTGAAGGAGGGAATGGGGATTCCATGTTTCCCTTTCCTTGGAGATTGTTCATTCTCCAAAGAATCCTCGGAAGATTCCATACTAGCTAGCAATACTGGCATGGTATTAATACAGTATGACCATGCATCGACCAGGGCAGGGCTCAAGTGCACGTCTCTGATGAAAGTGTTTCGGCAGCCAAGCAGAGTTAGATCTATCTAGAGTTGACAGTTGACAGTCATCCAGGGATCCAAGGCCACTTCGGGTTCTTGAAGTACTAGTTTCTACCTGTAACTACTAGTACTAGTTGGTGCCTTCCACAATGACCAATGCTTGATGTATCTGTCTGTATGTATGATCTGGTAAGATCAAAGGATAAAGGATGGTATCAATACATCACGTCAATCAGCCAACAATCAAGAGTCAAATAAATTTTGAAAGACTGTCCTTCTTGGCACGATCTTTGTTGCTTGATCCTTGATCCACAACTAAGATTTTTGACGATTGAGGTTAGCAAAGATTACTGACTGTGCACTAGCTAGAGGGACTATGTACCAGTACTAGCATACCGGTACGAGAACAGACTCTGATAGAGGAGTACGGCAAGGTATTATCTCGCACGATCTTATCCACTTGTGCTGTTCTCACTAATCCTGTGCTCTGTGCTGGATGTGTGGGTCGTCTGTCGTTGCGTTGGTCGTTGCTGTTGTTTTCAGTCGCAGTCCAATCCTGAGTTGTGCTTGGTTCCTCAAGAAGACACAAAGCATCCAAGTTGAAGGTCTGTCCGTCGCTACGAAAGAACGATGAACAGGCCTCCTTGGGAGTACTCACACATGTACTAGCTAGAGTACGTACCGTAGTCTAGCTAGTTGTAGAGGCTAACTAGCTGGCTATTAAAAGGGAACAACAATTGTCAGTAGCGGTACAGTCAACATTCAGATATATATACTGGGGGGGATTCAGGAATTCAGTAAATATAACAGAGAGAATAAATATTGATTTTATCCCTAACCCTAACTATTCCCGTAGAATTGTACGTGCTCTAGTACTAAAATAGGGTTAGAGTTAAAAATGTGGGAACTGGAGTATTCTTAAATATTATAGAGCGAATAAATACAAGATTATAAATATAAGCGAGCGTTGACTGTACCGGGATATGCACTTTCGTTCTGAAGCAAGCATTCTGCTTTTGCCTCTGCGTTCCTAGGAAGAAGGGAGAATGTACTGTGCCAGCCCTACGCTACCTGGTACCGTACCAGTACGAGGATAGAACCCTTGCTCTGAAAGCTATCAGTGGGAAGTGGGAAAGCCAGAACTATCTAATAGAAGACAGTGTGTGTTTCTGAGCTGCGAAAGCTGTAGCTGAAGCTGAAGCTGAAGCTGAAGCTGTAGCTGAAGCTGTACTGTACGGTAGGTCCAAATTGAAACTGCATGAAAACGCTGCCTCCAAGGAAACTACATGAGTTAACTCTACATGGATGCCTACCTGTACCTCAGTATTGGAAAAAGGACTTCAAATCCACTGGAGCCACATTTGACTGCGTTAGCATAATAGGAGGGAGGACAGACGCAAGGGGTTCACTTCACCGTCCATGCAGGCCCAAATTCTTGGAGCTGAGACGATTGATTTGCAAAGACCCAAAAGGAACGATCCTCTTGGCTCTGGACACTGACCGACAGAAATCCCAGCAAAAAGTACATAACAAAGGTTCTCCCCAAGCGTTGTCACACTTTCCAAAAGACCACGAAATGGCCTAGTGTTCCGAAAAAAGGATTAACATACTGGTCATCAAATGATCTTGTGTTACAAGAAGTGGATTAACAATGAAACATCCCTTTTAAGTAAGTGTACTCAGTGATACGGAGACTTTTAAGTGGAACCTCGGTGGAGCATTCGCTTTGTTCCCCCACTTCCAAGGAATCGTTCATCAAAGGCAAATAAGCGCAGTGTGGTGAAGGTGAAGTTGCGGTGATGAGTTGTTGGAGCTTCCAGCTTCGAGCTGTTGTTGGTTGGTGATCGTTGATTGTTTCTGTGCAGAGAAAATGAGATGCTCCTCGAAAAGCTGCTTGCACACCACGCAAAGGAGCTGAGATGATTGCCAAGAGCTCCCAAGTGCCAAGAGAGGCAACTCAACTCATGGTTGCTGTCGAGTTCAACGGGAATACAGCTTTTGGAAAGTAGATGAGGTAAACATAGGATTTACTTTCTAAACATTTAAACAAATGTTTTACCGCATCTACCTGCATTTCAAAGCAGTCCTCGCTTCGGTGCAATACCACGGGGAATCTAAGCTCCAACAGGTTCCCACGGTCTCTACCTCTCACAAATTCAAGGAGCTTCACCTTTGAACCCAACACCAACACCTCACAAACACAACACCAACACATACATCACAAACACAATACTATGATGAACATGAACCAATTCTTGCTCAACCTTCCTGCCAACGTGACCATCGTGGTCGACAATGCTGCTGGGCACAGCTTGGCTGCCAAACTGGAAGAAGACCGCCGTAGAGAAAAGGAAGCCCGCATGCTGCAACGCTACATGGACTCCCTAACAGTAGAAGATGATGATGATGATGATTACAGTGAAAGCTCGTGCGATTCAGAAACGGAATTCGACATGGATGATAGCACCAGTATGTCACAAGCAGAACAAGAGTTCATCTCGTCTTCGTGGAGATGGACGGGTCAGTGCAAGCCTGTCGCCAGAACTCCTCCCGGTTCTCCATCGGCATGCACTCCCAAACGACCAGAGCGCAAACAGTCCGAAAACTCGGCCACATTGGACCTCAGTGACGATCAAAAGCAAACTCTCATGAGCCTCTACAGCCGATCCATCAGCCAAAAAAAAAACTTCGACAACAACAACAAGGAATACAGCTGCACCACGAAGGACTGCAATAGGGGAGTACTGCGGTTGCCTGCTGCAGCAAGGTTTCCAGCGGAATAAGCAAGCAGCAATTGCTGTACACACAGATAGATACAGATAGATACACATGGGAATACTTGTATTACTAAACTAAAGGAAGGACATTCATACTGAACCACTAGCTAGTCTTTCGAACTACTACTAGCTAGCTAATATCTTGAGTTTCCTATCAAACATCATGGAAGCAACTGAGCTATCTTGGCTTGGCGGACGGAAGCAAGTAATACTCAAGTGTCACCAAAACATCCAACTGGGAGAGACGAAGTCAACCGGGAACGGGAAGGCCTGGTGGGGAGTCAGACGCTGGCTGCGCAAGAAAACTGGCACTGTACTCAGTACAGCATTATGGAACGTAGGTCCTCACAGTGTCAAGGATGTGGACATGGCAAGAAACGGGGCATCGTCGTTCGACGACCAAACTGAGATTGCTAACCAACGGCCGGGTTGGGATTCGAGATCGCAGACTGCGCAGAGGCACAAGCAAGCTGCCACAATGAAGCACCGCCATTTCTTGAGGGAAGGAAGGCTGAACAAACGGATCGAAGACATCGGAGAAGGTAACCGTTGCCGGCCAAAGATGACCACCAACTACTACTGCCTGAAAAGGCAACCGCACCGTTGACGCTGAGCTACTATTGGTTATTACTAAAGACTGGGATCACAGAAGTGTTGAGTTGCACAGGGTTACCATCATTTGCAAGGGCATGCTCGGCTCAAAACAGGGTGCAGCTGTGGTCTAAGGGCTTGTCATGACATCACGGGAAGGAACCGCCAACACGCCAAGAGACAGTGAGCATCACAGCGGCACCATCAAGCGACCGGACATTGCTCTGATCAATAGAGGGTTCAGCTGTGGTCTACGTCCGAGGAACTGTACTAAAATAGCAGTATGTGTTACGGCAGCATCAGGAGCAAAATGCACATCTGACCTTTCAAAACTTGAAATCAAGTTGTTTCCGCGATCATTTGGATTTAACAATGGAAAATGTTAAGTCCAAAGACATAAAATTGTGTTCCAACAACCGAGCAAAAGCAGACAGCCGCGACCAGCCACTTCGACCAAAGCGTTCTCTTCCTCATTCATCTTATTGTCTTGTTGGATATCTCCGGTAGATAGTAGCAACAGCTCGCTCCTTCCAGTTTAGAAGCACCATGGGAATCTTCAGTTTGAGTGCAAGTGGTCGGCTGGATCTCACTGCCATGCTAGTGTTCAGCCTGGGTCTGATTGGTATAATTAGTCTAGTCAAGAAGGCTCATGCCAACGAGGCCGATGAAGACGAAGTGGTGGCCAACACTGCCTTTGTCATTTGGTTGGTGACGACCATTCTGAGTTGTATCATGTGCGAAGGCATCTATCTCTTTCGTGCGGGACGTTGTCTTTTCATAGTATGGATGGCACTAGCAATCTACTTTTTGGCGACAGAAGAGCACTTTGCAGTGGCAGTCGCATGCGGAGGCATTGTTACCGGAATCGTATTGATCAATTTGGGCATTTACTCGGCAGAAGACGAGGCTAGAGCAGAACCCAATAAGGACTACGTATTCAACTATCAAGATGGGGCCATGCAACCGAGAAGAAATCACCGATACGAACTGGCCGTAGTAGAGGACAAGGGAGATGATCCGCTAGGGACAGATCCCACCACGGCCACCACGGAAGAAGAGGCAGAGATTCGGGCGACGGGTGCGGATATTATCTAACCAGCTAGCTAGCTTGCTGGCCTCAATCTACAACAGAAAGAGCAGGGCCGTATACATGGATTTGGAGAAACGAGGTTCTTTGTAGTGGCCCATTTGAAAAACCTCCAATAAACCCACGAGTCCTACTCTGGCAGCCGGAAAACCTACGAGTCAATCCTTCATTCATGTCGCGGTTGATCTGACATGATTTGGTTGAGAACATCAGCAAATATTGCGATCTCTACTCCTTATTAGCTTTCATAATCACTGTTCATTACCTTTTAAAATAAAACCAGGCCTTCGACGAAAACGACCGTGCATTCTTCCCTAGTTCTTTCATCATAGGATTCAATGAAAAAGGAAGAAATGCATCATTGATAAATCTCTTCTTCTATCTAAT
>CAICTM010002145.1:0-17874 GCA_903772945.1 Seminavis robusta
TAACACTGCTCAGGTTTGTCCTTGTTCTTGGCATCAACCTAAATCACATGTCCTCCCCCTTACCTTGGCCTTCTACTTTGTACTTTGCAGCAAATCCCAGTCGCTGCCTTCACTCTTGGGTACAATCCTATTATTGCAAACTCTGCTACACTTCCTTGGGTAACCATAGATGGTACTGGGGATGGTACTAATGACTTTTACTCATTTGTGGTCCCCGATTCAGGAATGATTGCTTCCATCTTTGACATTGACCATACCACACATCCAAACCACTATGATGCATATGTCACTCTGTATGATTCAAATGGAAACTACCTTGCACACGATGATGATCAGAGGCCAACTGATCCTGGCTCAAACCACCATCATGACTCCTACTTGACCTACACCTTCAATGCGCCTGGTGTATACTTCGTTAAGGTGGGTCGATTTCCAAGCAACCAGCCAGTTCCAACGGGTGCCACATACCAGTTGCACATTTCCCTGGGATATACAGAAGCACAGCTTCGAGCTGCTTATGGTATGGGAGACCCACACTTCAAGGTACGACACAGCAGGCTACGATCAGCCCAGTTGATGAATTATTTTGTTTGGACTGACCAAGAAAGTGTTGTCTCCTTTGTTTGCATATTAGACATGGGTGAATGAATGGTATGACTTCCATGGAGAGTGTGACTTGATCTTTATCAGCAGCCCCGAGTTTGATGAGGGAACTGGCTTGGATATCCACATCAGGACAAAGGCACGCAACCAGTATTCTTACATCGAGTCTGCCGCTGTTCGCATTGGAGAGGATACTTTGGAAGTTGGTGAGTATGGTTCTTACATGCTGAATGGAATCTCCAATGCCGAGCTGGACATGTTTGACAAATACACCATCAAGCACGAGAAGAAGAGCTCCAAGCAGGATATGTTTGTGATTGAGCTTGGCAAGGGCAAACAGATTGTCCTCCAGTCCTTCAAGGACCTTCTCAGCATCAAAACAGTTGGCGCTACCCCTTTGGAGTATGAAAATAGCAAGGGTCTTTTGGGAGACTACAAGACTGGCAAGTGGCTTGCCCGAAATGGAACTGCCCTGACAGATGCTAATGCCTTTGGAAAGGAATGGCAGGTTCTGGAAAGCGAGCCCAAGCTCTTCCAAAACAAACACAGGCATCCACAGCACCCAGTCACCTGCAATATGCCCAGTATGAAACAGGTTGGCCGTCGTCTTGGTGAATCGATTGCCCAGGCAGCTGCGGAGAAGGTCTGCGAACACTGGGGAGACCAAAAGGATCATTGTGTCTATGATGTCATGGCTGCTGGAGATTTGGAGCTTGCTGAGGCTGGAGCTTTCTAGGCAGTGATCATTAGTGAAGTAAGGCAGAGTTTTCTGAGCTCCTGGTCACCTTGAATGGTGTGTCCAGTGGAAGAAAGCATTGTGGGGTGTTTGCTGCAGATTGGTTTGGCTGGATTGGTAGGGAAGGAGCTCGGTGTCACACCTTGACGCACCACCCTCGCTGAGATGGCTTCCAGGCTGTATTAGACTCCTCCTTTTTCGTTTGCATACAAGAGAAAAATATGGTGTATCCATGTTTGTATGGATACTGTTGCCATCATCAAGAAAAGCATCCCAGCATTCAATGCAAGTGGTTTGCAGTTCAGATTAAAACGTGAATAAAAGAAATGTGGTTTACTAATTATTTTGTGCACTAGCTAGCTGGATAGCCAATGCACAGGACAATTGGTCCCTGTCTTCCAAGCTCCAGCCAACAATGGCATGGTACAGTACGGTTCGGGGCAGGGCACGGTATTTGGACCACTAAGCGACGACTTCATATTTGCACCATTCGATTCATCTATAGCTACTTTGGTCCAACGCGGCGTGGCGGTTTTGTCAGGTCCTCATCCATTAGAATCGTTTGGAGCTGAGGCAATTGTCCCCGTTCCTGCATGTCCGCTATCCTCTTGGCACCACTGGGTGTCAAGCCCGTGGACTTTAAATTCAACTCCTGCAGTTGTGGGAGTGGCGCCTTTCCCTGTTCGAGGCAAGTCGCAATGTGTGCTTCAATTGTGCTAACGACCTCATCTCCGCAATTTTCGTACCAGTCCAAATCCAAGCACCCTTCGAGATCCAAAACCCTCAGGGATGTGTTGCCATGCGACAGAAGCAACTTGACACCCTTTTGAGAAATGCGGCCGGCGGTTCCTTCGTGGAGAATGGATCCCAACCGAACTGTATGGTAGACTATTTCCGTCTCTTGTTCCTCCCAAACATGCGGGCGCCGCTCTTGGTTCAAACACATGTCAATGAAATCGTCGCCACAACGACAGGACCGTAAGGATATGCAGAGCAACGAGCATCGCCTATCGGCAAAGGCATCCGCTAGTCGCTTTTGATTTTCCGGTTTCCACAAGGCCGTGCTGTAATCCAACGTCAACCGAGTGGTGACACCAGTTGCAATCTCTTGCAACAACTTTGCAAGCTCCACTTCTTCGTCGTCATCATCATCCTCATCATCATCTTGCCAGCAAAATATTCGAGACGTAGAGGCTGGGTTGAACATGTGGACACTCCTGGCAGCTTCGTAACTGACATGACCCTTTGTGTTTTTGATTCGTAAAAAGGACGCCAAATGGAATTGCAATTCCACAATGAACCCACTACTGGTAGTACTGTCGTCGTCCTTTGCATGTTCATCATCATTCTTATTAATAAATTGCAAATTCATCAAGACATCCCGACCACCCCGCGTGACAAGCAATGGTGGCATCATACGACAAGGAAATTCGATCCTTGATGCGGACCACTCGGACCGTATCGTCATTCGCCATTATGGCTTGCAGGCCACGGTGGAGTTCCATCAAATTGGAAAAGACGACCATGCCACGCACATAATCCGTGACTTGTGAAAAGTCGCCTTTGTACTTGTCCTGTGACTTTTGCACAATGCGGGCGTAGCTCTTGAGCGGAGCCACTTCAATTTGAATGGTATTATTGTCGGTAGTAGTAGTGCTGAGTGATGAATGCCGTTGGATGGAATGCAACAGACGATAAAACGGAGATGTGGAGGGATCTTCCAACAGTTGTTTGGAGGATTCCGTTCGCAGCCAGTCCAGGTATTCCAGAGACTGTGTATTGTTGTTGTTGTTATTGTGAGAGGGTACGGGTTGACGCAGTTGCGGAAAGGATTTGGATTTGGTGTGGAGTTCTTTCATGAGAGATTCCGTTTGTTGCAGACATTCCAGTCCTGTTGTTGTGCAAGATCCATCCGCTGTGGTGGTCGTGGCGGACAGTGCTTTTTGAAACTCGTGATTGTATTGTTTGGCAATTTCGTTCATAATAATGGCAATCGAAGCGTGGGTTTGATTTCGCAAGGTCACAAAGTGGTCCTCTTTTTGTTTGGCCGTTTCTTTGGAAACCTGAGCGAGTTGTTCCAATCGTTGAACTTCGTCTTGGACGGGTACGACGTAGACGCGATGCCAATCTTCCTCCTTTCGATGGGACACTCGTTTCAGCAATTCCAATGCCCGTCCATCGTGAATGGCGCGATTTCGATACAAGGTGGATTCGGTGCGGTACAATGCAGCGGCATTCTGACAGGCTAACGTGGCCATGGTTTGACGTTGGGCATCTGACATGGAAATTCCGCTTGTGGTGGTAGTATTCTCATTTTCTTCATCATCATCCTTGTTGTCGGCCTCCTTTAATAAGGCCGGTGAGAGGACTTGATCCCTGATCTGCTTCTAAATGGAATCCACATGACTGGTTCTCTCTTCTTCTTCGGAAATGTGTTTGGTGTTTTCTTGCAAGGATTTCACCAGTTGTGCCACTGCCTCTTCCATCTTCTGTCGAATGGTCTTCTGTGTCTTTTGTCTTCCAAGATCTCGGTCATCGTCCCTGCTTTTTGGATCTTTCCCTTCGGAACAATCTATTCGACTCAATTCGAATCAGCTTCTGAAAGTCGAATACTTGTCGAATTTTGAGTCTGATCAAGAAGAACAACAGAGAAGGATTTAGAAGTTCCAAACAATCGCACCGAAAAGATCCAGATCGAAGGTCCTCCCACTTTCAGTACCGTACATATCTTTCATTCGGCATAAAAAGCATTCTCTGCTTTTGTTGGAAGAGCTGTTGGAAAACATGTCGTCTGACATTCCCGAGGAACTTGTGGCGAGCACAAAGGCGTCGACCTTGGTGGTCTTGGCATCTTGCTCTGCCATTACCCTGCAGCTGCTACGCGTTTCCATTGATCTCATTCAAGTGGCCAGCAAAGGGTCACCCAAGGATGAGGACAAGAAAACGAAATCTGTCGACTCTAGCAATAGCAAGAGCTATGGCAGTGTGGATCCAAGCAAGGACACCAAAGACGTGGCTGCTTCTACAGATGAAGAGACGCAGGGACTTTTGGTTGATGGTGATGCTGCTACTTCTAGCAGCTCTACAGCTCCCACTCCTTTTTCTGCGTTTCTATTGCCTCGCATCTCCTTGGTTTGTCATGGTCTCTTGGCGTTGGTCTTTTTGGCCGTGCCACTTGTATGGAAATCCAGCAATAGTATCTTTTCGTCCTCGCTCAAGGATTCTACGGTATTTTGTTTGATCTTGGGAGGCTACGTGACAGCACGAGATTTGCCGCGCAGTCGTTTTGGACTATTTCAACGACTCTACTACACTTTGGCCAGCGTCTTGCTAGTGGCGGCCTATTTTGGAAACCTGTTTTGGGAATACTACAACTCGTACAATGACGTGCCCGTACAGTGGACACTGGGCGATGAAATTTTGGTGGCAGCCATTAGTTTTTACCTGGGGTTGACACTGGTCGATGTGTGTGTCACAAGGGGCACGGCTGCCGCCGTAGTGGCAGAGCCCGTCAAACGAGCTCTGTCTCGCAAGGCACTATTGACCATGTTGAAACCCTACTTTTGGCCCGATGCCACGGATTCGTCGGCATTGTGGAATCGAGTACGAGCCATCATGACATGGGTGTGTGTGATCCTCAGCAAAATTTGCAATCTCGTGTCACCCATTCTTCTGGGGTGGGCGTCTACCGCCTTGGCCCATCAGGATTATGCGAGTTGTATCAAGTGGTCCATTGCCTATGCATTTTTGCAGTTGATGAGCAGCACCTTTCGAGAAGGTCAATCGCTGGTGTATCTCAAGGTGGCACAGGCGGCATTTGTACAGCTCAGTGAAACCACTTTTGGGCACATTCACAATTTGAGTTTGGATTGGCATTTGCGAAAGAAGTTGGGAGAAGTCATTCGATCTATGGATCGTGGGATTGCGGCATGTGATACCTTGATGAAGTATCTGTTCCTCTGGTTGTTGCCGGCAATGATTGAATGCGTCGCGGTCTGTTTCATTTTTGCTTCCTTCTTTCAGTATCTTCCATTGGGAATTGCCGTGTTTTACTATGTCTTTGTCTACGTCGTATGGACCATTCTGGTGACCTTGTGGAGAAAGAAATTCCGAAAGGCAGTCGTCAAGAGTGACAATGAATGGCACGATCGATGCACCGATTCCTTGATCAACTTTGAGACCGTCAAGTACTTTACGGCCGAAGATTACGAAATGAAACGATTCGGAGATGCCGTCAAAGACTACCAAGAGGGGTCGGTGAATGTACAGGCCAGTTTATCCTTTCTCAATGTATCACAACGGGTCATTATGCAGGCTTGTTTGGCACATTGCTTGTCGTTGGCTGCCTATGGGATTCAGCAACGAAGTGATTGCTGCATAAAAGAGGCGGGTTGTGAGGCTCTCTTTTCGGAATGTTGTCAAGCAACGTCTCATTTGGAATGCCCAGGCATGGAGGTGGGAGACTTTGTGGCCGTCCTCACGTACACCCTCAATCTATTCCAACCCCTCAATTTCCTGGGATCTGTCTACAACGCCATTGTCATGGCCATGATTGACCTCAGCAATCTTTCCGAGTTGCTGGCGGAGAATCCCGATGTGACGGATTCCCCAAATGCGAGAGACATTCCTACCTCCAACGCAGCGGATCCAGACACTGTCGTGGAGTTTGACAATGTGGTATGTAATGTGCTTGCAAAAGATCATGAAAGAGTCGTTCGTTGGATGATGAATGAGCAAACTGACTATTGATTATCATGTGATGTTGTTAGGTTTTCCATTATCCAACACAACCCGATACGAAGGGCCTCAAAGGTCTGTCGTTCAAAATGAAACGAGGAACGACTACGGCTATTGTAGGACCAACAGGTGAGTGCGCGAACGTGTGATTGATGGTTCTCTATGTAATATCATGCATGTTTGTAAGCGATCACGCTGACTTTGTCGATTGCGATTTACCTTCTCCACGCACCAAGGCGCTGGAAAGACAACGGTGTCTCGCCTCTTGTTCCGCTTCTACGATGTCATCGGTGGTGCTGTGAAAGTAAACGGTGTCGATGTGCGTTCTTTGAAACAAAAGAGCTTACGTGAGACGATTGGAGTGGTCCCTCAGGCAGCGAGCATGTTCAACGATACTATACGCGCCAATATGCTTTACGGCAAGCGAGACGCCACCGAGGAAGAGTTGATACAGGCGGCCAAAGATGCCCAACTGCTTGATTTCATTGAAAGTCTAGGAGACAAGTGGGAAACTATGGTGGGCGATCGTGGCCTGAAATTGAGTGGGGTAAGTCGCCGTGTCCTTGTGTGCCAGTACGTGGGTCTATTCTGCTGCACGTACCGGACAATTTCTAATGACCATTGATTGTTTATTGTGTTTGTTGCGACCTAGGGTGAAAAGCAAAGAGCAGCCATTGCCAGGTAAGAAACAAAATCAAAGACATGCGCTTGTAAGTCACTGTTGGAATGATCTTTGCGGCTTGCTTACTTGGTTTCTCCTTCTCTTTCCGCAAAAGATGTTTGCTTCGAGACCCCCCAATCGTTTTGTTAGGTAAGAGTCAAAAGGAGACATCGTTTGTACTGGGAAAGCTGGTACAGCTGATCTTACCTGAATGACTTTGCAACTCAACGACTTGCTTCTTTGCTGCTTTTTTCTCTCCTTGTATCGACAGACGAAGCAACGTCAGCACTCGACACTCTTACCGAATCTAGTGTTCAGGAGGCATTGGATCGGCTGGGTGCACAGCGCACGGTCCTTGTCATTGCCCATAGACTCGGTACAATCCGAAATGCCGACAACATCATTGTACTAAAGGAAGGTGTCGTTTGCGAGCAGGGCACACACGATGAATTACTTTCCAAGCCTGGAGGAGTCTATGCGGAGATGTGGAACATGCAGTTGCACTCCGCTTCAGCGACAGCTTCTACGAATAGCCTTGGTCGTTTGGCAGACTAAGTAATATGGAGCGAAGCCTGCTCCTTGGCCTCTCTCGCTTGGCAAGCTAAAACAGTTTTCAAGTTACTCATTCACTCACTTGTGTTACACTATTTAATTTGGACTACAGTTGACCGACTAGCTCACGTGTTGAGCCGTATTCATATGGGATAGCGCCGAGAAACAATAACACTAGGTAGCAACAGATCCAGACTGTTTTTGATTTTGAGGACAAAATTCCAAGCAACTCTCCCTCCCAGGTGTTGACGTGTCGCAATCTCGGGTTTCTCAGAAGCAAGGTATTTCTTCCCTTCACAATTGATTTGTCTGTGTTGAGCAGGAGGCAACCATGATATCTCATCCGAGGCAACTGCACTGTTTGCCCTAGGGAGGCCCACAGAACCTATTCTTGCTGTTTGTTGCGTCGAAAGATTCCTTTCACCCGATTCTTGGACAATTTCCACATGTTTCCCGTGAGTTTTCGCATGCTCTTGGTATCATCCTTCAGTTCCTTGAGCGACTTGGAAGTATCCTGGACTTGCTTTTGGGTAAATGCCAGCTCGTCCTTGACCGACGCCAATTCGGCCGATGTTTTGTAGAGTTGTTTTCGTGTCGTGTCGAGTTCCCACTCGGTTTCATGCAACTCGCTGATTCTCCGTTTCTTTTCCATTTGTTCAAATTCAAACTTATCCTCCAACTGTTGATTGGCTTCTACCATGGCATCCATGTCGGCTTGTGCTATTTGTTGGAGTGTTTCCATTTCTTGTTTTGTTTGTGACAATTCCTCCGTGACTTGTTGTCGAATGCCTTTTTCGTTCTTGTATTGTGTAAACAAGCCTTGATTGGCTCTGGTAACAGCAGAGAGCTGTGCCTGTGTTTCTTGGAGCCGAATCTCCGTGTTGGACAAATCGGCCTTTTGGCGCCCTAGCTTTTGGTTTGCCTTTTGCAATCGCTCTGTCTTTTTGTTCAAGAATCGTTGCAGCAAGAGACCTCTCTGTCGAGGTTCTGCCAGACGCTCCGATAGATCAATGGCCTCTTCCAAGTCGACTGCCACTTCTTCTTCTGCTGCTTCTTCTGCTTCATCATCATCTTCTTCTGATTTAGCAGATTCCATCGACGCCTCGGGTTCAGGCTCTTCTTGTGGTTCTGGCTCTGGCTCTTTGGCTTCCATTGACACATCAGATTCAGGTTCTTCAGGTTCGGGCTCTGGCTCTTTGGATTCAGACGCCACTTCAGCTGCTGGATGTGATGATGATGCGTCTGGTCCCGTCGACTCGGCATCTGGTTCTGCTACCTCAATTTCTTCTCGTGCCGCTGCAACTGCCTGTAGCATCTTGGCCTGTACCTCTGGCGACACGGCTGTTTCATTACCAGCACCATCATCTTCCTTATTGTCGTTGTTGGACGCCAAGAACGCTGCCAGGCCAATGGACAGGGTTGCCACACCCCCGGCTGCCAAAATGGTAGGATCGGAGATTGCCATGTCCACTGCCTTGGTGGAAGCTTGTACTATTTCATCAGCAGCAGTAGAAGGATTTCCTATTGCCGCATCCAGACCTTGCACGAGGTCACTGACCGCCGATGGATCCACAAGATCAGAAGCCAGAGCCGTGCCTCGTCTGTGGATTCCTCTTGGAGGCAGAACCAAGGATTGGATCTGGACCAGAAAAGCCAAAACACACCACAAGGAAATGGCTGATGAGGATGGCATAGTTAGCTCTGCTACAGTACGGTACTGCTGTGAATATGTAGATAGGTAGATGTTGGATCAGGCACTGTTCTTGGCACTCTCCCTTCACAAGAACCTCGGAAGCAGACAAGATATCGTGGGAGCTTGCTTTGAGCTTTGAGAAAAATGAAGTGTCAACTGACGTGCACCTTCTGAGAGGGTTAAAGCTATCAATGGCAAGTGTGGGTCCTTCTATTTTTCAAACGTGACTAATAATCAGTCGTTTGACGATCACTCAAAACCAGCTTTTCGCGACAACCGCCACACAACCACACAAGCCGCCTTCTTGTCATTGTTGTTGCTTTTTGTTGTTGCTTTGTTTGGGTGGGTGTCCTCGGTACAATTGTCTGGACTACAAGAGCAGTCCTAGCTACTGGCTAATCTTTGATTCAAGAAGAGTGCGTGTACTGCATCATCATCATCATCATCATCATCATCATGGCGACGCTACTAATTCCAATTGCTGGGGAAACATGGCTGTCGAATTCGAGGTTTTGGTGGACCGCTGGGATAGTAGCGTTGGCGTTGCTTTGGAAACCTCTTTGTCGCGTCATCAACCAGTATCGACTACGAAAGCGTATGGAATTGTATCCGGATATTGTCGTCTTGGGACAACGACAGACGACGAAAAAGAAAAAGAAATCCAACAACACCATGACGAAACGACTCGTGCGATTCATTCAATCGACCCAGCGACGGTTGGTTAGCAGTGTGCGAGACGTAGTGGCGTTTGGGATGGGTCAAGTTGTGTGGGCCGCTCAATTTGCAGTGGACGGCTGTATTCAGAGCCTGTTGACAGTGATTCAAACGGTGCGACAAACGACAATCAACGTCAAACAGTTTTTTCGAGATCGTTGGAGAGCCCTGACGCGATCGGCTCCTCCTCCCATGCCTCCTTCGGTGCTGCGAAAACCCAAAGCTCGACGCACAACGTCCGAACACAACAACCACAACAAAGCTACCACAAATTCGGTGCAATTTGATATCTACGAGTCGGGTCGAATCAAGACAAAGACGTACATTTACAATCGAGATGCCGAACCGCGTGTCCGAACACCGCCTCCTCCTCTGGGAGTTCAACCATTGCAAGATCCAGAAGAAATTGGTCGAGTATTGAGTGAACGATTCAAGAGCGTCAAACAGCGTATTCAAACACCGCCTCCCAAACCGAGACAGAATTCCAAAAAACGAGTGGCAGAATTACAACAACGACGAATGCAGCAGCAGCAGAATGACAAGGAAAACAATGCAACATCCATGCCCACTAATCATCAGCAGCCATTATTTCAAAGTCCTCCTGCTCCAAAAATCAATGCCAATACGACACCACGACAACCTGCTCCATCGTCATCTACTACGCCATTACGCTACAATAATGCCATGTCGTCACCCAAGACACCACTCTTGGAACGAATGCGAAAACGACGCATGGAAGATGGTTCGCCACAAGTAATAATGGCACTGACGCAACCGCCGGTACAGGGCCGGATCATGCCACGAGCTCCTTCCAACTCCAACAAGAGACGACGGCTCACTGGCGGCGGCCCGCTTCGAAACCCTCTCATGGAAAAGCGAAAGCGAGAAGAAAATATCTTGCAAGAGTTTAATCGCAAACGGGTCAAGGAAGAAGAACAAAAGACGGAAGCGAATGCGGCAGCTGTTCCCACTACTACTACTACTGCTACTAAACCCATTGTATTTGGAACTCCCAACAACACGGAAGAAGGATTCAAATTTGGTGGCGCCAAAAGTGACGCGGCCACATCGACTCCTGGATTTACGTTTGGAGCCTCCGCAGCAGCCACGCCTGCTGCTGGCAACGATGGCAAGCCGCCCGCAGTTCCCAACACTGCTGCAGGAGACTCGAAACCCGCCACAACCACCCCCGCTGCAACAACAAAAGACAACGGGGATGCTGCTGCTTTTACATTTGGAACAGGCACCCCCGCCCCTGCTGGAACGAATGCCACTACCGATGCTGCTGCCGCCCAGCAGCCAGGCTTTGTCCCAACCCCTGCGTTTCAGTTCGGATCCACGGCGACCAAAACGCCAGTACCAACAAATGATGCCAGCAAAACTCCTTCTGGAGATGCAGCTAATACTTCTACAGGTGGCGTACCATTCGGGAATGCACCCACGGCAACGAATTCAACAACACCGGCCCCGTCAACTGATTCCAAGCCGTTTGTGTTTGGCGCCACTCCCGCTGCAGCGACCAATGACAATGCTACAGCCACTGGAACATTTCAATTCGGGGCTTCCGCTGGGGCAACAGCGAACCCACCGCCAGCAACCGCAACCCCGTCTTTTGCGTTTGGTTCACAACCACCTGTTTCAACGCCAGCAGCACCTCCTGGCACCAACAGCTCTGCTGCGCCAACACCAGCCGGCGCCAATAGTTTCGCATTTGGGGGGGCAACTACAAACAGCGCAGCGACAGCCCCACCTCCAGCTCCTCCCACCGGCAATTTCGCATTTGGGGCGAACAGTTCCACCGCGACTCCGGCTCAAACTCCGGCTTCCACAGGAGCTTTCGCATTTGGGGCAAATGCAACGCCTTCTGGGACAGCACCTCCGGCTCCTTCGGCTGGATTTTCTTTTGGAGCACCCCCCGCCAACAAGCCAGACCCCCCGGCTGCTAGCGCGAGTGAAGGACCCAATGCATCCTCGTTCAGCTTTGGTTCGGCTCCCCAGCCGGGTGCCAACGCGGCGCCATCCTTTGGAACGGCAGGAGGATTTGCTTCGACACCTGCTCCAGCTCCCGGTTTTGGATTTGCGGCGACCCCGGCACCAGCGACACCTGGCTTTCCAGGTAGCGGATTTGGTGTCCCTCCAGCGAGCGCCGCCACGACGCCTGGATTTGTCGGAACAGCAGGCTTCAGTCCGGCTGTCAATCCTGGTGGCGCCTTCAGTGTGGGTGCCGTCAACAAGGCGCCCGGTGCACGACGTCGCCTCAAGGCAAAGAGCAAACGGCGTTAAAAGGGATTGATTCGATATGGCCCAACGTTGAAGAACTCCGTGAAGAGGCTACTGGCGCAATTCAATTCGATTCTAGTTGCTAGTCAAGTTTACTACTTTTAGCTAACGTAACGATTACGAGGGAATCAGGACATGTAGGCCTACCGTTAGTTAGCCCCAGTTGCGGAAGATCGCACTTGGAGGAACCATGTTTCCACCACGGCGACCACGATCTATCTGTATTACAAGCCCTCTTGAGGAAAGACGAACTTCTTCCACCTTCAGTAGTTCGGGGGGTTTTGACAGCTTCGGCTGGCTTTGAGGTTTTTTCAGCGAACGCCAAGAGGCTTCACGGCTTAAGAAAGGAGTAAGCCACAATCTCGAGCGACAGTCGTGTCCATTCCCACACATACCGGTAGTCCTCTCTAACCACATAGTAATCTCCCTTCGTCTAACAAAGCCTCTTGGGAAGAGTGGCTGATAGGCGTCTTTGTGCCTGGAAGGAACTGGTGTGGAGGAGACAAGTGACGCCACTGCAATCGGCGAGGGAAGGCGGCAGCACCAGTGCGACAAAAATGTCAAGTTCAGGAGAGAAGGAAGCACCAAGCAAAGATGTTTCTTCAAGAGACGCTACTTCTGGGAACAGAAGTGAGCCACCTATGGTCCCTGCGCCAAGGGCAGTCCCAATGAATGGCAAGACTGATGCCACCAAGGCAAAAGCTCTTGGAGCTGCAAACCCTCCTGATGCAACCGTTGGTGCCATCCCAAGTAGGGCGAGTGCTATTCCTGGGAAGCCATTTTCTCACAATCCAGAATTGGCTCAACGACGGCAAAATCGATATGACAACAAACAACAACAACAAGATTCTTCGGGCGGAAACAACCACCATAGCCGTGGTGAGGAGCTAGATGGATCTGGAGTCAAGGGCAAACAACGACGTGGGCTTCGCAGAAAGGGCACTGATAGTTCCGAGACCAAAACTGGCAGGAATATGTCAAACTTGGTCCAATCTGCAGCCCCAGGTGAGGATGTAGACATTGTTATCTTGGGGGACAGAGAGGGTACAGATGAGAATGGCGAAGTTGCTTTTGGTCAAGCCGACAAATTTTGTCACAATCCAGAATTGGCTCAAAGACGACAAAAGCGATACAACAACAAGAAACAACAACAAGATTCTTCGGGTGGTGAGGCTCGTGACAGATCTGGGAGCAGGGGCAAACAACAACGCGGCCTTCGCAGGAAGGACACCAATACTTCCGAGACAGAAGCTGGTGGGAATGAGTCAAACTTGAACCAATCTGCAGCCCCAGTTGAGGATCCAGACATTGTTACCTTGGGGGACAGAGAGGGTTTGGACGAGAATGGAGAAGCTTCTTTTAGTCAAGCCAACTCGTCACAAGGAGACAGCTTTTCCGATGATCTTGAAGCTGGGCCTTCGGAGGTACTCGTTGAGGCAACACTTGTCGATCAAGATAGGAGGAGCTCTAAGCCTTTGGTTTTGGCTCATGCTGTGGATGAGGTGGATGGCATTTTCTTGAGGAAAAGAACGCTTGCCATGTTATGTTTTCTCTTCCTGGTATCAATTTGCCTTGCAGTGGGGATCCCTTGTGGTCTGGGAGCTTGCTCTGGAGGATCCAACAACGCGGATATCGCACCAGCGACCACGATGAGTCCGTCCGTTATTATATCGTTGGCTCCTACGCCTACTTCTGGTAACCAAACATTTGCTCCCACATTCGCAGCTCCGACTGCTGCACCTACTCCCTACATTATTGATGGCCTGCCGCCATATACCTTATCTGCCCTCTCAGACCCTGAATCGCCACAATCCAAGGCCTATGCATGGGTCCAAAATGACCCATTGTTGCTCAACTACACCAACGAAAGGCTCTTGCAGAGATTTGCTTTGGTAACCTTTTTCTACTCAACAAATGGAGAAATGTGGGAAGATAAGACAGGTTGGCTATCCTATCTTCCAGAAGAAGACGAGTGCACGTGGTTCACAAAGCGAGACGCAGAGTTTTGGCCGGAGTATGATGGTCCTACATGCTCAGAGAATGGGTCGTATCATTATCTATCTCCTTGGGAGAATGAGATGACGGGGTCCCTTCCAAAGGAGTTGGCTCTCTTGTCGTGAGTAAACCAACCAATCAACCATGCTCGGAAATAACCTTCCCATCACTCACCTCAGCTTCTACATTCACTATATTCTCGGGGAAGATCTCTCATTGTCTTGGATGTGTCGTCAGGAAGGATTGAAGGAAGCATTCCAGAAACAATCACAAATCTCAGTCAGTTGGAAGTATTGTGGTTGGGCGACAACGACATGACGGGCACTATCAATTCGGAGCTAGGTTTGATGTCAAACTTGCAAATTTTTGTAGGTTTGTCCGTCGAGTCTCATTTCCCCCGTCTGCACCAACTAACTCAACCGTACAACATGATTCTTCCTTCCCAGGTCCTGAACAGGAATCAGCTGAGAGGAAGCCTCCCTTCCGAACTAGGGCAACTATCAAAGCTCCGGAAATGGGAGTCTGTCAAGCTTGATAGCTTGGAGGGCCCGTTGCCTTCGGAGCTTGGCTTGCTTAGTAGCCTCAAAGAGCTGCGCTTGGACGAATGCCGGCTTTCCTCCGCTATACCTACAACGATTGGGATGCTCACGAGTACGTGTCATCGTTCATGTTTGGTTAGTGTCGCTTGCCTCAATTTCAATTTCTGATTTCTGCCCTCCTCTACTAGATTTGCAAGAACTGCACCTACAAGACAACTTGTTGACATCTTTGATTCCTACTGAACTTGGCCAGCTTTCCAGTCTTGAGATTCTGAGGCTGGATGAGACTTTCATGGAAGGCTCAATACCTTGGGAGCTTGGATTGCTTGGTAGCCTCAAAGAGCTCCGTCTGAATGACTGCCAGTTTTCTTCCACTATCCCTGCAATAATCGGCATGCTCACGAGTACGTGTTCCATGTTTTGAGTGTTTCCGCTGTCCAAGATTGCACATTCTCACTCCTCTGTTTCTGTAACAGCATTGCGTCTGCTTTACTTGAATGGCAATATGCTGACATCATTGATCCCTACGGAACTCAATCAGCTGTCACTTCTTGAGATGCTGAGGCTTGATGAGAATGATCTGGAGGGCAATGTGGGCAACTTGACTCTGTCAAGTGCGTCGTTGGGGCTGAAGCAACTGGATATCACCGGGAACGCTGGCTTGACAGGGACCCTACATCAAGAGCTTTGCCCTGTTGAACTTTTACGCTTCACCTGTTCAGAACAACTTTGCGGCTGCGATTGCTCCTGTCTGGGTTGAGACGATGAAAAAGGCTATCACTTGATGTGCCAGTCCGGAACAGAATCTTGCCAACAATATTATTGTTGCTGCTTTTATGAATATGAAACAGGTAGAGAGGATTGGAGCTCCAGAGTGCTTAATTAAGCAAAGACAACATGGTCCTTTAGCAAAACTGCTTTATTCTGAGAACGTATTTCGCCGGGAGAAGAGAACGATCACACCCAAGTCTCCTTCAATGCCTCCCCCGAACAACATTTGGTTGTCATTATGGCCTCGGCAGTGATTCTTGCCCCCCTCACCTACAAGCTCTCAACTACCATGCGGTATGTATTCCCAAATTTCCGAACTGCGCGATTGAATTCTTTCCGTTGTGCTTGACAAGTCTCCTTGGAAGATTCGTCCCTTGGTGGAGGATACTGGGATAAGGATTCAATCAGCAATTCCTCCGGATTCTCAGGTGCGGCTTTCCACTGACACTGAACAGCGCCTTTGCACGCTTCTGGCAGCTCATAGTTCAAGCAACAGTAGTCTATGGCAGAAAGTTGGCAAATCTTTCGTCTCAGTCTTCGAGTCAGGTCTGTGGCATCAATCTGGACCTCCTTGTCCCGGACGTGGACTTTGAGAGATCTGGGTGGAGGAGGCGCGTCGACCATGGACGCAATCTGTGCAAATTGCTCATCGATGTCTTTGGTATCAAATATCCCTTCTAGCCGTCGGGTTCGTCCAGTTTCGATTGCAGCCAGGCGAGGAACCTGCAGTCTCAAGTGTCCGTCGAACGGGAACTCGGCATCGTATGCCAGTATAAAGTTTTGCATGGCGGATTTCATCTTTTCTTTACCTCTGGCTCTCTCAAAAAGGTGCAAATAGTCTGCCATGGTCATGTTTTCAAATGGTTCCTTGAAGGATGGGTAATATTTCTCTGGCACTGGAGTTTTCCGTCCACGCTTGAACGAAATTAGAAACGCTTGACGATAAGCGGATAGAAACCTCGAATATGGATCCCGCACAAAGGTGAAGCGGAACATTTTGTCATTGACAGCTGTCTCTTCCTCGGGCAAACAGCCCATATCATCTGCCTGAAAAGTTTCGTTCATGATACTTCGACATGTAGAGCTCGCTGCCTTTCCGATCATGTAGTAGGTAAGGTTGTACTTGTCGGAGACATCACAGGTAATTTCTCTGCGATAGTGATGTCGGTACTGACAAGGATCCACAAAACACTTGTGATACGTTTCGAGCCGAGACAGCGAAAGGGATCCAGGAACAAACACGTCACCAGGTTTTGGACTCTCCTCTTTGTCAGAATCTTCCTGTTGCGAAACCCTTGTCGCTGGCATTGATTGGACCTGCCCTTGAAACAGGAAGAGTAGCGAGGTCTCGCGTACAACCAACAGAACAAGGATCATGATGAATGTTGCCGCGGCTATTAGGCATCGACTCTCGGAATTCTTTCTTCGTTTCATCTTCATCTGCATTTTTAAAAATCGTCTCAACACAAGGAAGGTAGATGATACAAGAACCCAATCAATGGATACAGTACAAGTACATGTAACAGATAAAGATGATGAAAGATGGCAGGGAGCAAAAAGCGAAATCGAACGGACCATTTTTTGGTTTTGTGTGAGGAAGACAAGGTCGAGTCGTGAAACGTGCTTATAAAAGCCTTAGTTCACTTGAAAAGATTCGATTTTAGGGATAGACTACTATTACGGATTCGAGTTGAACCGCGCAACAACCATTTCAGCTTTGGTTCAGTCAGCACCACTGGCTTCTTTCAGATTTGATTCATTGGCATTCTCATCCGTCCCTTATTAGCCTTCGCATGCGTTTTCCATGGAGAGACCCTCAAACGCACGCGATGTAATACATGTAATACGTACAATGCGTATTCTACGTATTCCCGTATAATACGTATAACACGTATTACACGGTCGCCAGCCAGCCACCGTGACCGTTCGAGTGACCGTTCGCAAAATGGCTCAACACCAATCTCCACCAATCTCCACAACACACACCATGAGATAAACCTCTCTCCTCTTGTTGCTTTGAAGGATACAGAGGTTTCTGTTTTATTTGAAGATATACCATCATTGTGGGTAAGTAGGCAATGTGTATGGCTTTGTTGAAGCCAAGAAGACTGTTTCTGTGGAAAGATAGAAGGATTTCTCTCCATTCATCTCCTTCTTCATTCTCCTCCCCCACTCTCTTTATCAGCTTTGTCAAGCTCACAGACCATTCTCTTTGCATTCATATACTTCTGAAGGCTCACTGACGAAGCCTGTGGAAGATCTGGCCTTGAATTTACCATTGTCAACCACTTTCTGTAGGGACCAGTACTGAACCATGTAAGTACCTCAGTCAGCGCGCAACACGTGTTATACATGTTACGCGTGTTATACATGTTACGCGTGTAACACGTGTTATGCATGTAATGTGTATTATATGTATCACCCGTGTTATACGTGTAACAGTGTAACATGTATTATGCATATCACCCGTGTTATACGTATCACCTGTATTATACGTATCACCTGTATTATATGTATTACCGTGTTCGTTGTCTCACCTATTTTTGTTTTCTGTTTAGTATTTTCGTTTAGGCATCATGGTGGATTCTGACGA